>CAJHQP010010820.1:0-17251 GCA_905132765.1 Moricandia arvensis
CTATATAGTGTTTGTTTAAAAGAATTGATTATATATATATATATATATATAATATACATATATAGTTACTGATATAATATTTAGGAGGCGTTATTGGTTCATGTACTTTAGGGGGTGTTATTGGTTTGTGCATTTTAATGGATTTGAAAATCCAAGTCAAATCTAGTGTTATTGGTTCTATAATTTTAAAATCTATGTTCAAATCCACTGTTATTGGTTCTATGATTTTAAAATAGATTTTAAAATTAGGTGTTATTCAATAGTAAGGATTTACTTAAACATCTGATTTAGATTTGGATTTGAATAGATTTTTAAGAGTTTTAAAGAGTAAAATATAAAGAAACAAATATTGAGTTATACCTTGTTATTTGATTGGATTTGCTTTATTAGTTTTTCTCTAACAAAAAAAACAATAGTTTAAACCATACACATATCGTAAAAAATTCTCATCTTAACAAATGAAACACGAGTCATTCGTCTACAAGTATACCCCATATAAAATTTTCTTATAAGCACTCTGACAATGCAATATTATGTTCACACCAACTTCCATTTTCCAGTTGGAATATGTCCTTTGTATACATGTGTTTTCACTCCAAAAAGTTATATTTTCTGATCTTCCATTTTCTATAAAAACAATTTTGCTGATTTTCTATAAAAACAATTTTGCTGATTTTCTATTTTTTGTTGTACGTATAATTACTATATAATTTTCATTCAACATACAATTTTTTTACAAAACACAAACACATCAACAAAGATGCAACACAAACACAAACACACCATAATTTAGTTATTATTTTATATAAATCATAATAATTATTATTATATGCTTAGGATTGTGTCGGAGCTATCGATGGTACACATATATTGGCAATGGTACAAAACAAAGATGCAGCTCCGTTTCGCAACAGAAAAAGTGATATATCGCAAAATGTGTTGGTTGCATGCAACTTTGATCTTGAATTCATATACGTGCTTAGTGGATGGGAAGGTTCAGCTCATGATTCAAAAATATTAAATGATGCTTTAACAAGAAACACTAATCGATTACCAGTTCCAGAAGGTACATATATATACATATATATTTTAAATGATACATATTTTTCAGATAATTAACTATTATATCGTTTAATATCAGGAAAATTTTATCTAGTTGATTGCGGTTTTGCAAATCGTCGCAATTTTTTAGCTCCATATCGCGGTGTTCGATACCATCTACAGGAGTTTTCTGGTCAAGATTCTACTCCACAAAATGACAAAGAGTTGTTTAATCATCGTCATGCTTCTTTGAGGAATGTTATCGAGAGAATTTTCGGTATATTCAAATCTCGATTTCTAATTTTTAAATCTGCACCCCATTTTCCTTATAAGACCCAAACAGAGATTGTACTTGCGTGTGCTGGATTACATAATTTTCTACGAAAGTTCTGTCGAACAGATAATTTTCCTGAAGAAAAAGACTCCGATGATGAAGAAGATCTTGAAGAAGTTAATAATAATAATGAAGAAATTCTTGTAACTCAGGATCAACAAAGAGAACATGCCAATCAAGTGAGAGCCACAATAGCAGCAAATATGTGGAGAGATTTTACGTTATAAAATTTTATTTATAATATATGAAATGATAAACATATATTTTTGGTTTTTATATATTTTATTTTATTACAAAGTTGAATTTATGGCAAATCCATTAGATTGATTTGTTATAATCCACTTATTTTGATTTTGAAATCTGTTTATTTGATTTTGAATTCCATATCATTGATTCTGAAATTTGTTTATTTGAATGGATTTATAAATCTAAGAAAGATTTCTAAATCTATTAAAATACTAGAACCAATAACCCCCACTTAAAGTATTTAGAAATCCATATAGTATTTACAAATCAATGTAAAATATATTGATTTTTAAATCTAACATATAAATTTTAATTTGTATTTACAAATCCGGAGGTTTTCCCTCGTATTTGAGTCTTTATATTTTTAACAAAGAAATCCATGCAAATCCATTATGAAATCAAATCTATTAGTGAATCCGGATGATTGAATAACACCTGATTTAAATTAGAATTTATAAATCATGAAACCAATAACACATGATTTCAATATAAATTTTAAAATCATAGAACCAATAACACTTGATTTAGTTTAGATTTCCAAATCCATTAAAATGCAAGAACCAATAACCCCCACTTAGATTATGTATGAGTAGTAGATCTTTTTGCAAAAAGTTTCAACTTTGTTACATATTTTTCTCTATATTTATTAGATTTGAGTTCAAATGTACTAAAAGTGTTTTTGTCAACATTTTTTCTGTTCATGCGTTTAATCAATTTAGATATTCAATTTCAATATTGATAAGGTGACAAAAACAAAAGAAATACATGTCTTTCTATTCAAAGATCTATTTGTTAGATTTGGTTTTTATTTGGGATATTTATACTAGTGAAGGAGATATTTGTAATTAGAATGATCATATTGAGTACCATAAGTGGGTAAATACTAAATATTACTACTTCTGTTTCAAATTACTTGTCGTTGTAGAGTAAAATTTTCGCTTCAAAATAATTATCGTTTTATAATTTCAATGCAAAATTTAGTAATTTTATATATCATTTTATTTTTTTATTGGTTGAAATGTGGTTAGGTGTATAGGTAATAGTGTTTTTATTTTGAGAATATGTAAAATTAAATGTTTTCTTAATCTGTATATAAAAACTTAAAACGATAAGTAAAATGAAACGGAAGGAGTATCATATTGTGTACCATAAGTAGGTAAGCACTAAATATTTACCTTTATTTACAAACTAGTGGTTTGCTCGCGTTTTGCGCAGGGTTTTTGATTTATGTTTGTGTTTCATAAAATTGTTTTGTTAATTTGGGAGGGCATTGCGTTGTGACAAAACCGACGCTACTGAACATATTTTCCCGTTGCTCGTTCGAAAACATATGTTTCCTGATATAGAATTTTATAGGTCGTTGATCTTTTATGTGCATCTCTTTGATGACATGTCTAACTATTTTCTGTAAACTGGTGAAGTCTCTGAAGGGGCAGGTATAAAGTCTGGGCCATTTCTAACATTTACCTATAGCTGGTAATAATCTGAGCCTCGTCTTTTGATTTGAATGTAAACGTGTGTTTTTAGTCGGGTGATAACATGTCCGTTAAAGTACTAAGAAAGAAGAAAGGCAGAAATGCGGCGTGTCTTTTTCTGTTCTTATTTTTTGCTAAAAATGTTAATATGATGTTTAGATTTACAATAAGTTAATCTAAGAACTACTCTACCTTGACAAAAAGAGGGAAAAAACAAGATAGAGCAATGTTTATGAACCTAATAAATTAGATAATCCAACTTGACAGTAGAGAATGAAATTTCCTTCTATCCCTTCTATCCTTCTTGCCATGATTGTGTTCTTCACTTCTCTTTTTCTGTTCTTAATGTAATTATACTCAGAATATATTGTCAAAAGAGAACGCAAAAACATAATTAATGATTCAAATGTGTTGAGTAAAAAGGAAACGGCATGTATGAGTTGTTTATGAGATGTAAGTTACCTTTGCTGTCGGCAGTCAAAGAGTTGGAGGAGCATGATGATAGATATTTCTCACTTAGAGCTTCTCCAAGGGTAGATATTCTACCGGTATCTAATTATTATTTTTTTTAAAAAGTAAGATAATTAGGTGAGAGAAGACAAAAGTATCTGTAGTAAGAAAATTTAAGAAGTCCTTAGTATACTATGGTGACATATGTTTGTGTGCAATTGGTCTAGATTTAATAGGACTATTAATTTTTAGTTAGATAATTATGTTTTAGTAAAAAAAGTAATATTTATTACTTTACATACTGATTTTTAGATCTCCCCCGATGAGGGGGCTCTTAGCCTTTGAAGCTTTTTTCATCACCTGCATTTTGGTGATTAATCTCAGTGAGTTTACGTGTTACTATCATCTCTCGCCATAAATCAACATCCTACCCGGATGTCCAAATAGTATTCCTGACTGAGTAATTGAGGCCTTAAGGCTCAAGCTTCGAGCTCTTATTTTAACTTTCCCGGAGCTGTAATTTGGTTGGTTGCCACTGCTTTCAGACTTCTTCTTGCCCATAGAGACCCAAGCGTGATTGCCATTTTTTTTCATTTGGGTTCATGCGACATTTTGTTTTCCCTTAAAATTGCTCATCATAACTGGCTTGTATTTTCAGTGAGACACATGCATTCATTTGCCTGCCTGATTCGGAGTTAAGGCTGTTATAACGGCTTTATAAGAACACCACATTGGTATACCTCCCATGTGAATCCTTAAGTATATTAAACTTTTTTTTTTGAATAGTTAAAGACCTAATCCAATTTATATGTCCATTGGTGTTTTCCAGTCCAAAATCCTTAGAAATAAAATAATATTTAATTTTGTAAAATGGAAAATTTAAAATTTCTTTATTGAATGATTAAATATAAAAATACAATAATTACTAAGGTTCATCATCAAATTTGTTCCAAATGTTTTCAATTAAATCATTCTTCAATTGTTTATGTATACGTCTACCGTGAACATGAATCCGAATGCCACGCATTGTTGGGTAATTCCAAGCTTGTGGAAACTTAACATATTAATAAGTGTTTAATATGTTAAGATAAACACAAAAAGTAAATCTAGAAATAGGAAAAAGAAGTTTTCTATTTAGGTTAGTTTGTGTTTTCCATATCCCACATGTTAAAGGGAATTATCATTCACTATAAATATAGATCTATGGAGAGATGTTCCATAAGATCTAAGAGAGTAGATCATCAGATCTAAGAGAGTAGATCATAAGATCTAAGAGAAGCATTGAGAGCTTTAGTTTTGAGTAGTTTCTAAAGCTAATAAGAAAAGTTGTTCTTATTAATTTCTTTGTTTCTAAGAGACCTTGAATTGGTATCAGAGCCTCAGGTTGGAGACTCGATCTAAGCTTAAGTTGAAGCTTCGATCCTGGTGACTGCTAAGAGATCACGAACGCAAGATGGCGGACGTGACTAGGGCTACACCGCACTCAACGGACTTTGGATCTACATCCATCCAATGTCTGATGTTGACGTCGACAAACTACACAGTTTGGTCGATGAGGATGAAGGTGCTACTCAGTGTTCATGATGTGTGGGACACGATAGAACCTGGTTCGGATGATCAAAAGAAGAACGATGTTGCAATAGCTCTTTTGTATCAATCTATGCCCGACAATTTGATTCTCCAGGTGGGAGAACAAAGCGCATCGAAAGAGATCTGGAATGCCATCAAGTCGCGACACCATGGAGATGATCGTGTAAGGAAGGCGAGATTCGAGACGTCGATGACGGAATTCAACAGGTTGAAGATGGGTGATAGCGATACCGTAGATGATTCTGCGGAGAAGATATCAGGTCTAGCATCCAAGGCAGCCTCGTTAGAAGAAAGCATAGAAGAATACAACATGGTAACGGAAGAGATGGTTGTGGGAATGACGAGTGTAACACACGAAGAAATCGTGTGTAACACATGTCTAGCAGTGGAGCAAACAAAACAGTCATTCCCAACTAAGACCATGAAGACGTTGGAGTTGATTCATGAAGAGGATCAAGTTTCATACGAGGGTCTCACGACCAAGAAATCTAATATCGAGCACTTGAGGATATCCGGTTGTGTAACACATACAAATGTATGTGTGACTCATCTGAAGAAGTTGGATAGGAGATCAAAGAGGGTGATCAATCTTGGAACCAATCCGGGTTCTAAAGCCTATGGACTCTATGATCCAGTCGCAGGAGAGGTAATGGTGAGTAGAGATACAACAAACCAAGCAGATTGTGAACCAAGTATGCTTAAGCTTCCACATAAGGATGATAGAGAAGAAGATAATGGTCAAGGTGATGATCATGAAGCTATAAATCAAGATGAGGAAGAAGAAGAAGATACTAGTCACAATGCAAACCTTTCAGAGGATCACAAGGCGAGACTTCAGACGGTTGCCAAAGGAATGTCGAGTATAACACACGGAGAAGGCGTGTGTAACACAATTCTTGCATGGAAGCAAATAGGAGACTCATTTCCGAGTCTAACACACGGAGGAGACGTGTGTAACACAAATCTCGCATGGAAGCAAATCAGAGACTCATTTCCGACTAAGGCCAAGGTTCATTTGAAATTATTGCTAGGAGATTTGTGTGGACGAATCACACCACCAACGCCAGCAAATAATCCTGAGGCGTTCTATCGGTTCAAAATATTTCACACCGATAGAGGAGGAGAGTTTGCCTCAGGTAAGTTAAATCTTGGTTGCGCCGATAGAGGAGGAAAGTTTGCCTCAGGTAAGTTCAAACTAGGTTGCACCCATGGAGGAGGAGAGTTTACCTCAGCTGGGTCGAAGATGTCGAGCCACCTATGGGTTGAAGCGATGGTAGCCAAGTTGGAGTCTACCACAGGAAACAAGACGGGGGAGCTTGTAAGGAAAGAAGAAGAAGAACGAGTTTATGTGTTACACAAGGCATTGCATGGGTTACACCAAGCGCCTAGAGTATGGAACACAATACTCGATCATGTCCTAAAGGTGATGAGCTTTAAGAAGTGCACAAAGCAATCAATGAATCACAAGATTCATGGAGCAAACGAAATCAAGATAAAGGAGGAGAGTTATGCTCAAGGAATTATGTGTGACACAAAGATGGAAGCGTGTAACTTGTTGTGTGACACAAAGATGGAAGTGTGTAACACGACTCACGATGAGCCAAAGATAAAGGCTACAGAATGCAGAAGAAGCATAGGATGTTTGAGGTATCGACTTCACACAAGACTAAACGTGTGTTACATAGTGGGTGTTCTGAGTCAATACAAGCAAACTCCGGGTGTTGAGCAGAAGGCTAGCATCTTTACACAACAATTATCAAGGATTAAGTTCAAGCAAATGAGGAGCTTAATTGGAGTTCAAGAAATTGATCTCCCTAATTCAAGTTGGAATTAAGGGGGTGATTGTTGGGTAATTCCAAGCTTGTGGAAACTTAACATATTAATAAGTGTTTAATATGTTAAGATAAACACAAAAAGTAAATCTAGAAATAGGAAAAAGAAGTTTTCTATTTAGGTTAGTTTGTGTTTTCCATATCCCACATGTTAAAGGGAATTATCATTCACTATAAATATAGATCTATGGAGAGATGTTCCATAAGATCTAAGAGAGTAGATCATAAGATCTAAGAGAGTAGATCATAAGATTTAAGAGAAGCATTGAGAGCTTTAGTTTTGAGTAGTTTCTAAAGCTAATAAGAAAAGTTGTTCTTATTAATTTCTTTGTTTCTAAGAGACCTTGACGCATTTCCTCGACACTTGGAGACATGTACATACAATAAGACATATCAACCCATGAACTTCTGGTTACGTCTCCTTCTTCAAATTCAGATGGATCGTACAGAGTGTATCCATCTCGTTCATTTTCGACTATCATATTGTGTAGTATATGATACATGTTCTCATTATCTTCCCTAGGTTTTCTTTGTCCCATGAAAGAGCCGGGTTTTTCACAATCGCAAACCGAGCTTGCAATACTCCAAAAGCCCGCTCCACATCTTTTTGGGTTGCTTCTTGATATTTAGCAAATAACTCTGCTTTCGGACCTTGAGGGAGTGAGATAGATTGGATAAATGTTGACCAGTTTGGATAGATACCATCTGTGAGGTAGTACGGCAAGTTATACATGTGTCCGTTGACCATGTACTCTGCCTTGGGAGCTCGACCTTGTATAATGTCATCAAAAACAAGAGACCGATCGAGGATATTAATATCGTTTAAGGTACCTGGAAGACCAAAAAAGGCGTGCCATATCCAAAGATCATGTGAAGCAACAGCCTCTAAGACAATTGACGGCTTTCCTGATCCACGGGTGTATTGTCCTTTCCAAGAGCTTGGGCAATTTTTCCACTTCCAATGCATACAGTCAATGCTTCCACTCATCCCAGGAAACCTCCGCATCTCTCCAGTATCAAGTAGCCGCTGAAGATCTTCTCGCGTGGGTCTTTGTAGATACTCTTCACCAAATAACTGAATTATCCCTTCGGTGAAATGTCGTAAACACAAAAGAGCCGTGCTTTCACCAAGTCGTAGATATTCATCGACCGCGTCTGCCGCGGAACCATAAGCAAGCATACAAATTGCTGCCGTACATTTTTGTAGTGGAGAAAGATCAAACCTCCCGGTTTCATCTCTTCTTTGTTGAAAGTATGGAACGTCTTCCGAGAGGCGATGGACAATACGCATAAATAAGTCCTTCTTCATACGAAAACGGCGTCTGAATAAATGTGCCGCAAATGTCGGGTCTTCGCTGAAGTATTCATTCCATAAACGGTTGTGTCCCGTTTCGCGGTCTCGTTCTATATAAACACGTTTCTTTGGCTTAATGGGATGAGCCTCTACTATGTCGTTGTACGTATCTTCACAGATATCATCGATAATTTCGTCCAATCTTTCGTCTATTTCATCGGATGAAGATGATGACATGTTGCTAATCCCTCCTTAAAAAAAATTAGTAATTGGATACATATTTGAAAAAAATCAAGCATCACTTGAACTTATTTTAAGAAAATATTAACTAAAACGTGGACAATTTAATAATATTATGAGATCAGAACACTAAACTTGTGTACCAAAAAAGTAGTTGCATTGTTCGGTTTCTTTTGATATCACTTAGAAACTTAGTTTTAAAAGAGAACACAAGTTACATAATTATAAGCATTGTTCGGTTTCACAAGTTTCACAACTTCACAATATTATAATTGTACACAAGTTACATAATTAAATTGCAGACAAAGTGATGATATTATACAGACAAAGAGTAAACTAACCAGTCTCGGATGTTGTCGGATGCAACTTATGATACAAGAGTGATACAATTATAAAAGAGTGATTCAGGAAGAGTACTTGTTCATACAAAGAGGAAAATATTGATACAAGTTCACAGAGGAAAAGAGTGATATAAGCTAAAACAACAAAACACTTTAACTTATAGAAGTAAAAGTGAAAAACAAGACCCCGTGACCGAGATCACATGTCATAAAACAACAAAACACTTGACTAGTACTTTCATCCGTGACTTGGTTCACATTACCTAAACAACAACAAAAGACTTGGCTAGTACTCCTACATGCACCCGCGAGTCCCAATTAACCCGCAACAACAAATAATAGAAAGGAGTTAATACCAAAACTACGAATAACATCAGTAAAACCATAATAAAACATATACCATCATATCATCTCAGACATAAGCTTAAGTTTAAGAGTTGTTTCCATCTCAGAGAGTGGATCATTTTTAGCAAGTAAACGTTCAAGCAGTTTCTGTTTAGAGATTTTGTCTTTTAATTCCAAAACACCCTGTAACTTTGACAACTCCTCTTCTCTAGTACTCTTCTTCCTCTTACTTGCTGCTTTAGCAGCCTTAATTCCAATAGGTCTACCTTCTTCTGATCCCACATCCTTTTCTCCATCTACATCCACCACTTGCTTGCGCTTTTCCTTAGCATTTTCCTTGGTGAGAAATGTGGAGCACCGTTTCTTGTCATGCCTCAGCTCCCTCCAGGCATGTTCCAGGTTGAACTTGATGGAGTAGTCATTGTAGAAGATATCATGTGCACCTTTCATCACATCGTCATCGTTTTGACCACTCTTCTGCTTCCTCAGAGCCGCTTCAAAGCACCCAACAAACTTGCACACTTGCTCGTTAATCCTTGCCCATCTCTGCTTGCACTGACCAAGCTCCCTAGTCGTTGTCCCAACTAGCTGAGGGCTTGAGTTGTAATACTCTTGAATCCTCTTCCAGAAAGCACCAGATTTCTGCTTGTTGCTGACCACAGGGTCTTTGCTTGTGTTAAGCCAAGCACCAATGAGGATTTTATCCTCTTTGGGAGACCATTTCCTCCTCTCCTTCACACCAGCAGACTGTTGAGGAGATTGGCTACTAAACCAAACGGTTTCGGGTGAATCAAGGTTAAAACAAGATTGGGTGTTGAGGAGGTTAACGAAACCAGGGGAGCTATCCATTTTTAGGAGGTTATAGAAAGCTCTGTGTTGCTCTACTAGCATCACAGAGCCTTAAGTAGACCATTTACAGCTAAGCTACATTTAAACCCAATCAACTCAGAGGAGTTGAGAAGGTAGAAAGCAATGTAGATACATTTATCACCTATCAACTCACCTATTAACTCAGAGGAGTTGAGAAGCTAAAAAGCAATTAAGTTTAAAAGCAATTAAGTTTAAAGTTAAATGAGTTTTACAGGTTGTACGGGTTTAAATGAGTTTAAGTTAAATGAGGTTTAGTTATATATGGATACTCTATAATTATTCAACGATACGAGTGAAAGAAACAATACCTTCTAAAGGTCAGTGTCTCGCATGACTAAAGGTTTGTGTCTTGCATCTTCAGCCTCTGGAGCTCTCCCTGACCACACATGAGATACACGAGTCAAAAGTTTTAACAAATTGTAGAAACAATTAACAGAAGCGTAAGGAAAGAAACTTACCAGGTACTCTGTTATGACGTTGTCCTTCTCTTCGACCCACTTCACCATGACCACCATACACATTAGAAGTAATACACTAACCATCGCACAGGCAACCAATGCAAACCCATTTGTAATCACTGATTTATTCTTAGCTAACTCCCCCACAGTCTTCTCTAGGTTAACCACCTTCTGCTCACTCTCATTACCTTGAGCCTTAAGCTGCCTAATTTGTCTCACCAACTCATTGACCTCCTCCACTACCGCCACATCCAACCATTTCCAAATGTGGCAGTCTCCATCATCAGCATTTTCACACGTGATGTACCTTCTTCATGGATCCTTGCTTGTGTGAGCTGTTACAACAACTGGAGCACCACCACAGTAGCAGGCCGTCGGAATTCCATCATCAGCCTCAGGTTGAGGAAGATACTCAACCGGTGATGCTATGTTGTGGCTACTGTCAGCTATAGAGCAGCTTCTTCTTGAAGAATCCGATCATAATCTTCACCATACTCCCCAGATGAAGAAGGCTGGCTGTAGCTATATCGTCCCATGCTTCCTTACCCTGAAAGAAGAACAACACATATGTTAATACAAATCACACTATCCAAGCAAATGATGACATACAAATCACACAATCACATAATCATAGAATCACAGAATATAGTAGAGCAGACATCACAGAATCACACAATCACATAAACAAATGATGACTTACAAATCACAGAATCACGACGCTTTCAATCACAGAATCAAAGCAAACATCACATAATGAAACCTAATCGTTTTGAAACCTAACTACAAACGTTTTGAATGCACATAAGAGAGGGAGATGACTCCAGAGTATAACCCTAATCGATTGAAACCTAATCGTTTTGAAACCTAACTACAAACAAGACTATCCCCCAATCGATTCAAACCCTAATCGTTTGAAACCCCGAACTACAAACGAAAGAATCCCCTAATTGATTCAAACCCAACTCGTTTTCGAACCCTAACTTGATACGAAAAGATCCCCAAATCGGTTAAAAACCCAAATTCGAACCCTAAACAACAAAAACCTTATCTAAATTCATAAATCAACTAAAGAACCCTTCGATTTACCTTGTTTCTCGGAGCAAATCAACCAAAAACGCGTATCGCCTTGTCGCTTTCTCGATCGCCTTCTGTGTTTTTTTTTCCGCGTCTTCTTTCCAAATGAGACGGGTTTTTTTTAACACGTGAAGCCCTCTTTCCAACCTTATGCCACGTCACCATGGATCAACCTCAAAAAATCTTTAAAGAAAGATTGATCCTTCGCGTTTACCATTTTTTTATTAATATTTTAGCGAAAATTACATAGGTATTAGTGTTAAGGATTCTTTAAATCCCCGGATGTGGGTGGTCTAATTATGTTGACGACAATTGTAAAAGTGCGGCTCCATACTTTGAGACTTGTTATCAATTCCATGTTACGTGCAACTCCCCTAATTTAGTAAAGGTCTTGTGAGAACACATATAGTGGAAATATGTTTGCGACAGATGGGAGGAGAATTCTATAATTTACTACTAATGGTGAACCTTAGGAAAAATGACGTTACCACACCGTATATCAACCATATGTAAATACAGATGTCAATTTTACAAAGAGTAATAATTAAGCGTATATGTTGAATGATAGGTTGTTTTTTGCAGCATATATCTTATTAAGTGTGACTGTGAGACCTCTTTTTCTAAATGACTTCAACATTGTATGCTAGGTGGATACTGGATAGTATTTGATAAATTAATAACTCTAAGTTGGATTATCTTATAGTTATTTTTTAAAGGTGTTGTTTACTTTTTTCCAATCATGTAGAACTTGTAAAGGTAAGTGGATCTTAAACTAGTTTCACAACGTATATTTTGGACCTTACCAAGTGTAGAGATTATGCGGAACTTGAAGCTGGTAAAGCATAAGGCGTACTTGTGGGGGCTAGCTGAGGACGTATACGTGGAACTCGGCCACCGTTACAGTCTCGAGCTTCTTTACACCACCGTACTACGTTCCATTTGGGGATACATTGCCAGCTGTGGCACACAGCCTGGTATATGACATGAATGAAAACAATTAGAATGTTGTCTTATTGCTGCTCACTTCACCAATATGATGTCCGAGATCAAACATGAAAGATGGCATGAGATGTCTCTGGATATTAATCATCTGAGTAAGGTAGCTGTAAAATTAGGATGAGGTGCCTCGCAATTCGGTGGTGTTCGTATTTGCAACAACTGGAACTTCCACCAACCTTTGTTAGTTTGTTGAAGCGGATAGAAACAGTAGATCGGTGAGTTTGAAGTGATTACTTCTCGTAGCATCCATTCCACATAGCTCCTTCCTTCAGGAGTTGTCCGAAGGTGTTCAACCTAAGGACGGCAGGCTTGAAATAGAGATGTCTGTAGATTTGTATTTTAATATAAGAGTGAAAGACAGGGAGCTTTGTAATGATAATGATCATGATTCATGATCAGCTAGATAATACCTTATCATCTAAAAGCAGCATGTTATGCCCATAAGTTCACCATCTTTCTTCACATTCTCAGCTTTCGAGAAACCAAAAAAAAAGGTGGGTGACTACGATCCTACTGCAATTTCCAGCCTTCTATAGCTGAGAGGTGACCATGGTTGGTTGAGGTTGTGACTTCTCTTGAGATGATGACTGTAATGAATCTGGTGAGAATCATCGTGCCTGAGATGCCTATTTATAAGATATAGATTGAGAAGAAGCTAAAGAAGGTGGTAGAAGAATAATTGTGAAGCTTAATGGTGGTCTTTTATGTTTCTGCAGGCGTTATTTATTTTATTTTTTTAAGAAGAAACATGAATTAGGGTAATCGAGAAGACGACATGTTTAGAGCAACCTATATTGGGTTTGCACAGATGATTAAAAATTAACAGAAGATGCTCGATAACAGAAGCCCTTCGTAAAAGAATGAAGACAAATCTGTATATATATTGATGCTTACCAGGTTTAAGGGTCCAGTGAAAGTCAGCGTTTCAAAGTTTTTAATTCAACACTTAAGAGCCCGAGAAAAATGCATGCCCGCATTAGAGAGTCGATTTCATGAAAAAGCAAAACAAAAGATGGTGCTGACGTGGTGAGCTGTTGTGCTTCAGGTGTTGCTGATGTGGCGGCTTGATAAAGGAGAACATTCTCCTTTATATATATAGATAGATACTATGAAGTATCTCAATTCGAGTAGTTCATACCATCACATATTTACTTAATCCAGTAAGTAACAAAGGGACACAAAAACCAAAATATGAAAGGTTTCTTTGGAGTTTGTGATGTTTCAATTCTTATTTACTACGATATCTTTAGCCAGTCGCGAAAATTTAACAAATATTGAAGCAAAGAGAAAAATTCCAAGAGATCCAAGCAATATTACATCTCAACCTACGCCACCAGCTTTTGTAACAGATACTGAAATGAAAAAAAGTTTCAAGAGGTTCAAACAATCAGACATCTCCATCTACCCCACCAGCTTCTATTGAAATGAAAAGAGAAGTTCCCGGAGGTCCAAACAATATGACATCTCCACCTACACCACTACCTTCTATAGCATATATTGAAATGAAAAAAAAAGTTCTAAGAGGTCCAAACAATCAGACATCTCCACCTACCTCATTAGCTTCTATAGCATATCTTGGAATGAAAAGAGAAGTTCCAGGAGGTCCAAACAATATGACATCTCCCCCTACGCCACCACCTTCTATAGAATATATTGAAATGAAAAGAAAAGTTTCAAGAGGTCCAGACAATATGACATCTCCACCTACACCACTACCTTCTATAGCATATATTGAAATGAAAAAAAAAAGTTCTAAGAGGTCCAAACAATCAGACATCTCCACCTACCTCATTAGCTTCTATAGCATATCTTGGAATGAAAAGAGAAGTTCCAGGAGGTCCAAACAATATGACATCTCCCCCTACGCCACCACCTTCTATAGAATATATTGAAATGAAAAGAAAAGTTTCAAGAGGTCCAGACAATATGACATCTCCACCTACACCACTACCTTCTATAGCATATATTGAAATGAAAAAAAAAAGTTCTAAGAGGTCCAAACAATCAGACATCTCCACCTACCTCATTAGCTTCTATAGCATATCTTGGAATGAAAAGAGAAGTTCCAGGAGGTCCAAACAATATGACATCTCCCCCTACGCCACCACCTTCTATAGAATATATTGAAATGAAAAGAAAAGTTTCAAGAGGTCCAGACAATATGACATCTCCACCTACACCACTACCTTCTATAGCATATATTGAAATGAAAAAAAAAAGTTCTAAGAGGTCCAAACAATCAGACATCTCCACCTACCTCATTAGCTTCTATAGCATATCTTGGAATGAAAAGAGAAGTTCCAGGAGGTCCAAACAATATGACATCTCCCCCTACGCCACCACCTTCTATAGAATATATTGAAATGAAAAGAAAAGTTTCAAGAGGTCCAGACAATATGACATCTCCACCTACCCCACCAGCTTTTATAGTATATATTGAAATGAAAAGAAAAGTTCCAAGAGGTCCAAAGAATAAGACATCTCCACCTACCTCACCAGCTTCTATAACATATATGGGAATGAAAATAAAAGTTCCCAGAGGTCCAAACAATATGACATCTCCACCTATCCCACTAGCTTTTAAGTGGATATAGATTTTAAAAGTACGATAAATTAGTAATCACAAACTTTTCCATCATTCTAATCTAATATTGGTGTAGTTATGTTTGTTTCAAAAAATAAAAAATAAATAAAAATAAGTATTTTTCTATATACAATTATATGTTGTTGTTACTAATGGCAGACAAATTAAACAAAATTGCAAGAAATTATGTTGAGTATCAATGATGAAGCCATAACTTTACCCGATAATTTATGTGAAGATGCATCAGAGGAGAACGGCTTTATTTTGGTGACAAAGCTAATTAATCTCAAGATTATATTTGGACACAACCCAGTCAGGGGTTATATCAATAGATAGAGGCCCTAAATTATTGAAAATTGTTTTATCAAAGTTTGAAGTAAATTTTTATGGCTCTACAATCTCAGATTCCACTCTGGTTAAATGTTATGAAACATTTGGCATCCACTTCTAATTTAGTAGCTTACTATTCTTTAGTGTTAATTGCTGGCCCTATAAATATATGGGTCAAAAGCCAAAATAATTAATGGGACGCTTATATATATTTCTATAGAAATTTAAAAAAAAAATCTAGG
Source organism: Moricandia arvensis (assembly GCA_905132765.1). Taxonomy (NCBI): domain Eukaryota; kingdom Viridiplantae; phylum Streptophyta; class Magnoliopsida; order Brassicales; family Brassicaceae; genus Moricandia; species Moricandia arvensis. The sequence goes on from CAJHQP010010820.1 coordinate 15,746, forward strand.
TTTAACGCTTTGAAAACGTGAATTTTAACTAAATTTTCTTGATCATAATCATTATAGTACAGAGAAAAATTTAGTTAAGTGGGACGAAAATTTATATATTTATTATAGGCCTCCCGCTTCTAATGCTTCCTCTAGGGCTTCCTCTAAATGTTATGTAGAACCGAGCTGGACTACGTCAATTCTTGGACTCATTTGGTGGAGCAGAGCAAGTTGCCACATCAGGTAATCCCATGGGTTTTAGTCTTCCCCAAGATGCACCAAGCGGCACAACAGACACAAAGTCAAAATCAGAAGTAAAGCTAAGCCAACTCGCCTCGAACATCGATTCAGGTTCCAGCATTCAGACAACAGAAACGCGGTTGGCTGATCTTCTAGACAGCACGCTCTGGAACCGTAAGCTTGCTCCTTCCTCTGAGAGAATTGTCTACGCATTGGTCCAACAGATATTCCAAGGCATTCGTGAATATTTTCTAGCTTCTGCTGAGTTAAAGGTTTGCTCCAACTTCGTTTTTACTCAGATTCTTACTCTTTTTAAGACTGGCTTTCCTTGTGAACGTTCTTGCCTTTTGTGTATTTTTGGTTTGCTTTTATTCTGCAGTTCAACTGTTTTCTTCTGATGCCTATTGTGGATAAGCTACCTGCTCTTCTCCGGGAAGAGTTGGAGAATGCATTTGAAGACGATCTAGATAGTATTTTCGACATCACCAACCTCAGGCAATCACTTGATCAAAAGAAACGCAACACGGAGATCGAACTGAGAAGGGTAAAGCCGAACTTGAACTCTCAATCTTTATGTTCATCATGCTTAACTTTATGTTAATTTGATTGTGTTTTCGTGGTTTGTTGGACAGATAAAGAGGATCAAAGAGAAATTCAGAGTGATGAATGAGAAGCTGAACTCTCACGAGTTTGCTCAGAATCTAATCCCGCCCTCGTTGCAGGAGTGACTCAAAGTCATCATGATATTTATATTACTTGTAGGTTAAGAAACGATCGAAGAGTTTTTGATGTGGGAACATCTTATGCTTTTCAACTTTGGATGTCCCAAAGAAAAAAACAAAAATGTTTTTACAATTTGAAGAAAATAACAACTAGTAGTCGTGTAAAATTATCTCTAATGGTGCTTTATTTTTCATTTTTTGTTTTATTTTTTCTTTATTTTTTGCTCTATTGATACTTCATTTTTTTTTCATTTCTTCAAATTTAAAGAAATACTGTTTATTTTTTCTTTTTTAAAAAGAATTTTTTAATTTACAGATTGATTCTTTAACTTTAAATTATTCTTAGTTTTTACTTAAATAAATTATACAAACTAATATTATCCAATAAATTTCAAAGTTTATATTATTATTTTTATTTGGAAGAAAGATGTGATACATGACATAATGACCTCAGGTATAATTCTACATAATATGATAATTGATGATGAGCGTGATCTTGATGCTCCAATAAAGTTGGTAGAAAAGTTCCACTTCCAGAAGTTGATATCGAAGAGCATGATAATAT
>CAJHQP010010821.1:0-17251 GCA_905132765.1 Moricandia arvensis
AAGGAACATGCTCCTTAGGTTTTGAAAATAAACATGACATAAAAACTATAGAATAAAAGCAAAACATAAGATAAATAGATAGAGTCTTCTTTTAGGCTTGGACCGAGATTAGCACCTAGGAGATGTGTAAAGCAGCTTGTGGCCTCCTTAAAAACCTTCCTCCGTAAAACCTCTTTGGGACAAACCGAGAGCAAGGAAAAGAGCACACACAAGTACTTTGCCTAAGTACTAATTCAGCTAGATGAGGAGATAGCTTGAAAGGTGATCAAGGTATCTCGGATCATCAAGCTTTGTCCAAGACCTTCTTCTTGTTTCCATACTAGTCTAAGTAATCCTCCAATGGCTCGATTTAGTTTCTTGATTGTAGAACCAGTCATGGGACCTTCTGGAATGGCTAAGGCATCTTCATCAGCTGGTTTGTCCATGGGTGCATTCCTGGATACATCATCTTCCTTGTTGAGCTGGTCCATGATCACATCACAGTCCTTGGTGCTTTCCATGATCACATCAGACTGGGTCAAGCTTGGAAACCATGAAGCATTCCCTCATTAAAACCTTTAGCTTAGAAAAACCACTTGGGAGAAAACCAAGCCAAGGAAAAAGAGTAGAACACCTCATGGCTGAGAGGATCAGTGAGATGAGAGATCTATGAGTCCAAGCTTTGAATGAATGAACTCACAGACCTTTGAGCTTGCTGCTTTGGTGAAGATGTCGGCTAACTGATCTTCACTTCTAGTGTAACATGGCAAGATGATTTGCTGCTCAACAGCTTGTCTGACCTTATGGCAATCCACCTCAATGTGTTTAGTCCTCTCATGGAACACACTGTTGGAAGCAATGTGAATTGCTGCTTTGTTATCGCAGTGCATGGTGATGGGAGTTGTAGTTTCTATACCCAAGTCCCTTAGCAGGTTTCTGATCCAAATGAGCTCACTAGTTAGCTTCCTCATTGCTCTATATTCTGCTTCAGCACTTGAGCATGATACTATCTTCTGTTTCTTGCTCTTCCAAGTGACCAAGTTGCCTCCAATGAAGGTGCAGTAGCCTGTTGTAGACTTTCTGTCTACTCTATCTCCAGCCCAATCTGCATCACAATACCCAACAATTTCTGTGCTCTTGTTACATCCTAACCACACTCCTTGTCCTGGTGCTTGGTACGGCCTTGGATAGGCTGTAACTCCCTGGATCTCTTGTAGGTGGGTAAATCCTTTGGATAATCCTTGCAAACAGAGAATCAAGGACTCAATCTGCTTCAAGGCTTGTGGATTGATGTGGGACACAAGAGAGATGGCACGTCTCCTGATACTCCAAGGCTTCTGATCTGGATATGACACACCAAAACAGAGAACCCACGCTGGATGTTACTCACCAGCAAGTCTCAACTCGCCAAAGCAAGAGAAGAGATGAAAGAAAACGTTTGTTTCTGCTAAAACTTGATTGATTTATTATTCAGCTGACTGCATACAATTATATAAAAGAAAACACGAAATCCCTAAACCTAAACCGAATGGGTTTTGGTTTTGTCTAACCCTAACCCTAAACCCAATTGAAATTGGTTTACAAAACCTATCCTAATTGGTTTTGGTTACCCTGGTTAATCCCAAAACGAATTTGCCTTTGGTTCAAATTAAAAACATACAATCCTTAAACAATCAGAGATTAAACAATGGTTTAATTCCCTTTCCTTCTTGGTTAACTCCTCTTCTCTTTCCACGCCAAAAGTAAGTGTAGAAGGTGTTGGTTCTGAGCTTGGCCATTGATCTTGTGACTGGTCCAGTTGAGAAGCTAATGCGTTCTCCATCAAGCTAGCACGTCCATCTGATTGTTGAAGGTGATCCACCTTGCTTATCTCCTGCTTAGTTTGTTCTCCACGTCCCTACTGATTCATGAGCATTCCATGACTACCAGAGGCCGCATCAAGTTCTCTTATCCTTCTCTCTGTCTAATACCTCATAAACCATTCCAATGAGACATTGAAACTGCTCATTCAGCCAAGCTTTAATCAGCAGATTAGCTAGCCAATACATTGTATCCCATGACTTGAGTTTGAGCCTGCTCAGGATCACGCCAGTGCTTCTCTTAGGTATCTCAAGATCCTCTCCACCATGTTCCAGTGATGTATCTTGGGCGCTTGCATATATTGGCTGACTTGATTCACAGCAAAGCACACATCTGGTCTGGTGATGGTAAGATAGATCAGATTCCCAACCATTCTCCTATATTGCTTGACATTTTCATATGGCTTATCTTCAATCTCCCCCTCACGCAAGACCTTGTATCCATCTTCTAGTGGTGTCTTAGCAGCTCTTCCACCTAGATCACCTGTCTCACTCAACAAATCAAGTGTGTACTTCCTTTGGGATAAGAACAGCCCCTCTTTAGATCGGCATATCTCTATCCCTAGAAAGTACTTTAACTCACCCAAGTCTTGATATCAAATGATGATTTAAGAAAGGTTTTAGTTAAGAGAATACCTTCCTTGTCACTTCCAGTGATGATGATATCATCCACATACACTAGTATCACCACAATTCCTTGTGGACTGGTGAGGGTGAAGAGTGTGTGATCAGCTTCAGATTTCACAAATCCTTTTCCATTGAGGGTGGTACTGAGTTTGTGATACCAGGCCCTTGGCGATTGCTTCAACCCATAGATGGACTTTCTTCAGTCTAAGGACATTTCCAGGCTTGACAAGGTGCTCTAGGCCAGGAGGTGGTCTCATGTAGACTTCATCTTCAAGTTCTCCTTGTAGGAAAGCATTCTTTACATCCATCTGCCACAGATCCCACTCCAAGTTGACTGCCAAGGAGAGAATGATCCTTATGGTGTGAAGCTTAGCTACTGGTGCAAAGGTGTCCAGGTAGTCTTCTCCATAAGTTTGAGTAAACCCTCTTGCAACAAGCCTTGTCTTGCGCCTCTCCACAGTACCATCAGCATTATATTTGATTGTGAAAATCCACATGCTTGTTACTGCCTTCTTGCCTTTTGGAAGCTCCACTTCATACCAAGTGTCATTTACAATCATGGCATTGGATTCATTCCCAACTGAGTCTCTCCACTCTTTGTGTTCCATAGCTTCTTCATAAGTCCTTGGGATGTATTCTTGGTCCAACTCTCCAATGAACACTACATGTTCCTTAGGATACTGAGCTAGAGAACACATAGCTTGAATAGGATGGGCTACTGCTTGGGAGTTGAAGTAGACTCTTGTGTTGACCCAATTGGAAGGTGAACGCCTAATCCTTGTGCTTCTTCTCAAAGGCTGGATATTTTCTTCAATTGGTGTTCCCTCACCATCCGTAGGCTGATCCTCACTCACCACTGACCCTTCTTCTTGTTGTTGCTCATCTTGATCATGAGATCCTGAACCTTCTTGTTGTTCATTGTTGTTCCCCCCTTCAGGATCAAGGTGAGTAACCTCAAACAGCTTCATTTTCAGAATCCTCATTTGATTCTTCATGTGGTGGAGGTTGATGGTCTTGTCTTGGTTCATCCTCAGCTACAACCCTCTCTTTTGGTATACTGATGCCTAGACATTCCATTACCCTCCTCAAATTCTCAGCCCTATCTGAGGCTGATTGTGATAGGTCTTTCACCTCATCCCAACTCTTTTCATCATAGAAGCCTCTGGACTCTATAAACCTCACATCTCTAGAGATGAAAACCCTCCTGGTTTCTGGTGAATAACACTTGTATCCCTTTTGGTGAGGTGAGTAGCCAATGAACATGGCCCTGCTGCTCTTTGGTTCAAGCTTGTTCCTTTGTTCTCCTGGTATTAAGACAAAGCACAAGCAACCAAATACCCGAAGGTGATCTATATATGGTCGATTTTTGTTAATACCTCATGTGGAGACTGGTCTTGAAGAACCTTGGTAGGGATTTTATTGATCAAGTAGCAAGCTGTCATCACAGCATCTCACCAAAACCTCTTAGGTACATTGGTATGAAACATGATACTTCTGGCCACCTCCATAAGATGTCTATTCTTTCTCTCAGCCACACCATTTTGTTGTGGGGTATATGGACAGCTGGTTTGATGGATCACCCCATGTTTTGCTAAGTGTTGCATGAATGCACTGCTGGTGTATTCTCCTCCATTATCTGATCTAAAAATTTTTATCTTGGCATTGTAATGGTTAGAGACATGAAGTTGAGGTTCAGGTGGTTCCTCACCTTGACCATGTGGGGGACAATACTGCTGAGCCAACACAACCAGAAAACTCAGCAAGAATTCATGGCCAAGCTGAGCAACAAGATCAAGAGGAATCAGTGGTAAAGAGGGTCAGTCCTCAGATGATGCAGAAGCTGTTCCAGAAGAAGTAGCACCACCAGTACTAAGGAGGAGTACTAGGCTCAGAAAATCTGATTCTAATTGGATCAACACAAGGGTTTATTTCAATTCTCAAGCAGTTGCCCATCCTACTCAAGCAACATGCTCCCTAGCTCAATATCCTATGGATCATCATTCCTTCATCACTAACCTTGATGAGGCTTACATACCAAGGTCATATGAAGAGGCTATGGCAATTAAGGAATGGAGAGATTCAGTAGGAGATGAGATGGGTGCTATGGAGAAGAATGGAACCTGGTTTGAAACTGAACTACCCAAAGGCAAGAAGGCAGTAACAAGCATGTTGATATTCACAATTAAGTACTTAGCCAATGGGAAACCTGAGAGGAAGAAGACCAGGCTGGTAGCAAGAGGCTACACTCAAGTATATGGTGAGGACTATCTTGAAACCTTTGCACCAGTGGCAAAGCTTCACACCATAAGGATTTTGCTCTCTCTTGCTGTGAATTTGGAATGGGATCTTTGGCAAATGGATGTCAAGAATGCATTCCTACAAGGAGAGCTAGAAGATGAGGTATATATGCGTCCACCACCTGGTATGGAAGGCATGTTTAAACCAGGCAATGTCTTGAGGCTTAGGAAAGCAATCTATGGTCTGAAGCAATCTCCAAGAGCCTGGTATCACAAACTGAGCACAACCCTTAATGGAAGAGGGTTTGTGAAATCTGAGGCTGATCACACCTTGTTTACTCTCACCAGCCAGCAAGGGATCATTGTGATCCTCATTTATTGTTAACTTGAAGAAGTGAAATGGTATGAGAATGATGTTGGGTGAAGAAGGGTCTTGTGTAAAAATTAGGTTAGACCTCCGGGAAAGATCCAAAATGTCTTTAAGAGGGTATAATGATGTCTAGAAGTATCTAGAAGGCTGGTGCAAGGTTTGGGATAAGTCCAGAAGGGACTTAGACGCCATTTGGGAGAGAATGATCGAATGTGCAAAAATAGGGCGAACCGTACGGACGGTACGGACACTGTACGGACCGTACAGACGAGGTCGACCCAAAGCACTTTATATCGACCATTTTGGGGATTCTGGGTTTGTGCAAACTTAGGGCGAAAAGTGTACGGACCAAACCCTAATCCGTACTCTTCCATGGTGAAGACTTGAGCCCCAAGTCATGAAGAACATAGTCCGACCTTAAAGAAGGAAGAAAGGAACCAGAAGGCATCTTAGGGAGTTTGATCCTTATCCAGAAACTAAAGTGAGGCGTGGAGAGTTTATGTGGCAAGGAATATGCCATAGGATCTTGTGGGCTGTCCATTCCAGCTGGAAAGTGAAAGTAGCTTTACCTTTCCAGCCTTATCCCCACAAGGCATAATCCTGGCCACTTATTCAAATGAAGCAATCCTACCCATCCATTCAGTCAATTCGACAGCTAGCACCAGCCTACACAAAGACCAGTCTTCACCTCATCTCAACCATCCATTATATCAAGTGTTTCTATCCGTTAGATTTAGGTTTCTAGGTTTAAACTTGTAATGCCTATATAAAGGCTTATGTATGGCGATTATAACCTAAGGGAGTAAGGGGGAAAACCCCACTCCACTTCCAGAAATAAAAAGCTTGATGTTCTTGAGTCGAAATCCCTCTTAGTCTCTCTCTTTCTTAGTCTCTTTAATCTCTCTTAGTCTCTCATACTCTCTGATTCTGATTCAAGTTCATACAAGTAAACCAGAACCCTTTCTCTTCATCATCTCGAGTTCATCACTGCCTTAAAGGCTTGTTCATCACACACAAACCCAGATCCACATACTCTGGTGAAAATCCAACATTTATGTGGATGATATCATTATCACAGGCAGTGATAAAGAGGGGATCAGCTCCACCAAAGCTTTCCTCAAGGCTACATTTGATATCAAGGATTTGGGAGAGCTCAAATATATTCTAGGGATTGAGATGTGTAGATCCAAGGAGGGACTGTTTCTGTCCCAAAGGAAATACACTCCTGATGTATTAAAGGAAAGCTGGATATCTTGGTGGTAGAGCTGCTAAAACACCTCTAAAGGAGGGGTACAAAGTGATGCGTGAGGGGGAGATTGAAGATAAGGCATATGAAGATGTGAAGCACTATAGAAGGATGGTGGGAAAACTCATATATCTCACTATCACAAGACCAGATGTGTGCTTTGCAGTGAATCAAGTGAGCCAGCATATGCAAGCTCCTAAGATGCACCATTGGAACATGGTGGAAAGGATTCTGAGGTACTTGAGAGAAGCACCAGGGCAAGGAGTTTGGATGGGTTGCAACAAGAGTACTGAGATAGTAGGCTATTGTGATGCTGATTGGGCTGGAGATAGGGTTGATAGGAGATCAACTACTGGTTATTGCACATTTATTGGAGGCAACTTGGTAACTTGGAAGAGCAAGAAGCAAAAGGTGGTTTCATGTTCAAGTGCTGAGGCAGAATATAGAGCCATGAGAAAGCTTACAAGTGAGCTAATCTGGATCAAAGGACTTCTTAAGGATTTGGGAGTTGAGACCACAACACCAATCACTATGCATTGTGATAACCAGGCTGCTATACACATTGCTAGCAATTCAGTCTTTCATGAGAGGACTAAACATATTGAGGTGGATTGTCACAAGGTAAGACAAGCTGTGGAGCAGAAGATCATCTTACCTTGCTACACAAGAAGTGAAGACCAGCTAGCTGATATCTTCACAAAGGCTGCGAGTACTAAGGTCTGTGAGTTCATTCATCCAAAGCTTGGGCTCATAGACCTCACATGTCACTGATCTCTCCTCCATGAAGTGTTCTACTCTTTTTCCTTGGCTTGGTTTTTCTCCCATGTGGTTTTACCTAGCTGAGGTTTTAATGAGGGAATGCTTCATGGCTTCCAAGCTTGACTTGTTCCACATGGTCAAGCTTGAGGGGGAGTGTTGACATGAAGAAGTGAATGGCAAGAATTAGGAGATCAAGACAAGAAGAGTGTTCTGGATGATCAAGAGTGTGTTGACATGAAGAATAAAAGCATTGACAAGAGATAAGAAGAATAGATGTTCAGGACATTTGAAGATGAAACTGGTATGCACAGCCTTGGATCACAAGTCTGTCCGTACAGACTTGCCTCTCAAGTTACCAGAACTCAACCTAACTTACCTTGGAAGACAATGCAAGTTTAAACTCGTCTCAGGCAACATCAGAAGGCAGAGAGAGCCGTTGGAGGTCTGGAACAAGAAGAAGGAATATAATAAGGCTGGTCACATGCTGCATCTGAAGAGAGAGAACAGTTGGTGAAGGGTCACTTTCACTCCTGTCCAGACCAGCATATTTTATACTTATTTCTCTTGTCAAGTAGCTAATTGTTTTCTTTTGTAAATATTGTATGTTGTCTTCAGAATTAATCAAGGAAATCATTTCTATCATTCTCTCTCTTTGAATTTCGAAATCTCTCTCTCTCTCTCTCTCTCTCTCTTGTTCTTCATGTTCTTCATTTTCCAGCAGTAAACTACTTCTAAATCTCTCATTCTAACATAAATCTCACAGATCTTGGTATCCATTCCTGGTCCAATTCACTGATGAAGGCTTGATGATCTTCTGGATACTGAGCAAGAGAACATACTGCAGTGATTGGATGAGCTACTGCTTCAGCATTGAAGTATACTCTTGTGTTGAGCCAGTTTGATGCAGGCTTCTTGATCCTTGTACTCCTTCTCAAAGGTTGTATCTGATCAGCTTCTGCCTCATTTGATTCACTTGAGGCGCCTGGTTGAGTCTCATTTGCTGTGTCTGATGGCATCTCATCTTGATCATGAGCCATTGAGTTTTCTTCAGAATGTATAGTTTCATTGCCCCCCTCATGATCAGGATGAGTGACTGGAGTGTAATCCTCAGCAGTTGCTTCACTATGAGCTGGTGTTTCCCTGGCCTCCATGGGTTCCTTTGGCATACTGATGCCAAGGTTTTCCAGAATCACCCTCAGGTTGTTAGCTCTATCAGAGGCAGATTGAGATATGTCTTTGAGTTCACTCCAACTCTTCTCATCATAGTAGCCTCTTGATTCCACAAATTTAACATCCCTGGAGATCAGAACTTTCCTAGTGTCTGGAACATAACACTTGTAGCCCTTCTGAGTCGGAGAGTAGCCAATAAACATGGCCCTTGTGCTTTTAGCCTCCAATTTGTTTATTAGCTCTCCTGGAATCAAAACAAAACACATAAACTCAAACACACGCAACTGATCTATAGATGGTCTAGTTTTGTTGAGTACCTCATAGGGTGATTTATCACTGAGAACTTTTGTGGGGATTCTGTTGATCAAGTAAGAGGCAGTAACCACAGCATCTCCCCACAGGCGCTTAGGCACATTCATGTGAAACATCATACTCCTGGCCACCTCCATTAGGTGTCAATTTTTCCTCTCTGCCACACCATTTTGTTGTGGAGTGTAGGGGCAACTGGTTTGATGTATGATTCCTTGTGTGGCAAGGTGTTGTTTGAAAGCTGTGCTAGTGTATTCTCCTCCAATGTCTGACCTAAAGATCTTAATCTTGGCATGAAAGTGATTAGTAACATAGCTTTGAAAGTTATTAAAAGCTTCTAGCACCCTATTTTTGGATTTCAACAAAGTTAACCAAGTGTACTTAGATTTTTCATCTATAAATGTCACGAAGTATTTATGTTGTTCTCTAGATTCACAGGGTGCTGTCCAAACATCAGAATGAACTAAATCAAAGCAATTGTCATATATGGTCATTGATTTAGGAAACACAGACTTGCAATGTTTTCCTAGAATACAAGCCTCACAATCACTTTTAAAATAAATACTAGGCAACATGATGTTCAAGGCACGAGAATGAGGGTGTCCTAGTCTAGCATGCCATATTACATCGTTAGGTAATTCAGAAACAGAACTTAAAGCACAAGATAAATCAGAAGCTAGCATTGTGTCCTCAAGCAAGTACAAGTCTCCCTTGGTTCCACCTTTGCCCAGCAACTTACTGGTCTCAATATCCAGAAAATACACTTCATTAGGTGTGAATGTAACATGACAATTCAAATCAGTGGTGGCCTTTTTAACTGACAAGAGATTTGATGCAAAGGTTGGCATATAGAAGGCCTTAGACACTTTATCAAACAGTTTCAATTCGCCTACACCTTTTGATGAGTAAGTGGATATTACACACCACCCTGCACGGATATTACACACCGGCCCTCACCCACTGCAGTGGTAATTAACCCCAACCCTTCTGCGATATTACACACGCTAGGTTGTTGGCTCGGGGGATCGAACCCCTCACCCTTTGTCAGTGATCCCAACAGATCGCTGTCAAAGGGTGAGGGGTTCGATCCCCCGAGCCAACAACCTAGCGTGTGTAATATCGCAGAAGGGTTGGGGTTAATTACCACTGCAATGGGTGAGGGCCGGTGTGTAATATCCGTGCAGGGTGGTGTGTAATATCCACTTACTCATCATAAAAGTTAACTTTTATGATGCGTTAGCGACGTATGACTCGGTCACCCTGCACAGTGTGACTCCTCTCAGGCCATCTCAGCCAAGTCGGAACCCCTCACACCGGCCCGCACCCACTGCAGTGGTAATTAACTCCAACCCTTTTCTTCGACAATCCGCACCATCACAGAATATTGGATTTTAATCGATAGGTTGTTGGCTCGGGGGATCGAACCCCTTACCCTTTATCAGCAATCTTTTATGAGAGCTGACAACCAATTGAGCTATGCGCCCCTAGGATGCTCTTTGGTTGATGGGAATGGATAATCCTTGCAAGAACGAATCAGAGACTCAAGCTCTTCAAGGCGTGTGGATTGAATGGTGACACAAGAGGGATGGATGAACTCTTGATACTCCTAGATGAACAAACCGGATATGACACACCGATTTAGACACCCTTAGGTCTCTGGATATTACACACCAGAACTCGACACACTTTCTAGAGAGAGAGAGCCGTCAAGGAGAAAGAATACTTGTTGATAAAACGTTGGATGAGTTACAATAGGGTTTAGGAACCCTTTAAATAAAAAGAAACCGAGAACAAGCTCTCTAGGGTTTCGGAAATAAGCAAAATGGAAACTATGGTTTAACTTTAACATATGCTTAAAAATAACATAAAATGTAAACTTCTTTCTAGACTTGGACCGAGATAGGGCCTAAGTGATGTGAAGACAAGTTGTGGCGTCGTTAAAAACCTTCCTCCGGAAAACCTCGTGGGACAAAACCAAAAGCAAGGAAAAGAGCACGCACCCCATGTCTTGCCTAGACACTAACTCAGCTTGATGTAGAGATGGCTTGAATTGTGATCAAGACACCTCGGATCAGACCTTGTCCAAGACTTTCTTGTTGTGGATGTGAAGGGAGTAATCCAACAACATTCTCTTTAAGCTTCTTGACTCTGGAACGAGTCATGGACCTTCAGGAATGGCTAGAGCATCATCACCAGGCTGCTGGTGCAATGTGGCTTCATGTGGCTCATCTAGACTCTCCTTGTTCTCCTTAGTGATCCGGTCCATGATCACATCAAGACTGAAAATGACAGGTCCTAAGCCTTAACCAAACATGTGATCTCTGATTCAAACCTTCTCCAACGGATCTCTGCCTCTTCTGCCGACATGAAACCATTTAAATAAGTCTCCTTGAGTCTCTTAGGTCTCTTTTAACAAGGCAGATGGATAGCTTGCACCAGAAGGTATCTTTTAGGTTGTACGGACAACCTTGCTTCTCAAGGCAACTCCAAACTTGATTATTATGAAACCATCCATTCTCCTTGTTCTTTATTGCTTCATCTCAACAGTATGGTCCAATTTTCTTCTTCATCTCGGATGCTCCTCTTTCTAGCGTCTCATCTCTTTGTCATTAATTACTTCATGTCAACACTCCCCCTCAAGCTTGACCATAGGGACTGGTCAAGCTTGGAAACCATGAAGCATTCCCTCATTAAAACCTTTAGCCTAGCAAAACCTCATGGGATAAAAACCAAGCCAAGGAAAAAGAGTAGAACACTTCATGGCAAGAGGATCAGTGACATGAAAGGTCTATGAGTCCAAGCTTAGGATGAATGAACTCACAAACCTTGCTGCTGAGTGCCTTAGTGAATATATCAGCCAGTTGATCTTCACTTCTTGTATAGCATGGAAGTATCACTTGCTGTTCCACTGCTTGTCTCACCTTGTGGCAGTCCACTTCTATATGTTTTATTCTCTCATGGAAGACTGAGTTTGATGCAATGTGTATAGCCGCCTGATTATCACAATGCATTGTCATAGGTGTAGTGATCTCTATACTCAAGTCCCTTAGCAGTCCCTTGATCCATATGAGTTCACTAGTTAGCTTCCTCATAGATCGGTACTCTGCCTCAGCACTTGAGCAAGATACCACTTTCTGCTTCTTGCTCTTCCATGTGACTAAATTTCCTCCAATAAAGGTGCAATAGCTGGTTGTTGATCTCCTATCAACTCTGTCTCCAGCCCAATCAGCATCACAATATCCCACAATCTCTGTGCTTCCATTGCAACCCATCCATACACCTTGACTTGGAGCTTCCCTCAGATATTTTAATATCCTCTCAACCATGTTCCAATGGTGTACCTTAGGCTCCTGCATGTGTTGACTCACTTGATTCACAGCAAAGCAGATGTCTGGTCTTGTGATGGTCAGATAGATGAGTTTTCCCACCATTCTTCTATACTTCTTGACATCATCAAATGGAGTGTTCTCAAACTCCCCCTCTCGCAGTACTTTATAACCCTCTTCAAGGGGTGTTTTTGCTGGTCTTCCTCCAAGATTTCCTGCCTCACTCAACAGATCCATAGCATACTTCCTTTGAGACAGAAACAATCCTTCTTTGGATCTGCACACTTCAATACCAAGAAAGTACTTGAGCTCTCCAAGATCCTTGATATCAAATACTGATTTCAGAAAGGCCTTAGTTGCCTGAATCCCTTCCTTGTCACTCCCTGTGATGATAATATCATCAACATAAATCAAGATAACAACAATGCCTTTTGGACCAGTCAGTGTGAAGAGAGTATGATCCGCCTCTGACTTTCTAAACCCTCTTCCATTCAATATGGTGCTTAGCTTGTGATACCAAGCCCTTGGTGATTGCTTCAAACCATAAATTGCTTTCTTCAGCCTCAACACATTTCCTGGTTTGACTAGATGCTCTAAACCAGGAGGAGGATGCATGTACACCTCATCTTCTAACTCTCCTTGTAAGAAAGCATTCTTCACATCCATTTGCCATAAATCCCATTCCAAGTTAGTGGCAATTGAGAAAATAATCCTGATGGTGTGAAGCTTTGCTACTGGTGCAAATGTGTCAATGTAATCCTCCCCATATGTCTGAGTGAATCCCCTTGCTACCAGCCTTGTCGTACGCCTCTCCACCTTTCCATTTGCCAAATATTTGATTGTGAAACCCACTTGCTTGTCACTGCCTTCTTGCCTTTTGGGAGCTAAGCTTCATACCAAGTGTCATTGACTATCATAGCATTGGTTTCATTTCCAACAGAGTCTCTCCACTCTTCAAGCTCCATTGCCTCTTCATATGATCTTGGAATATATTCCTGATCCAATTCCCCAATGAACACTTGATGTTCCTCTGGATAGTGAGCAAGAGAGCACACTGCTCTTATTGGATGAGCCACTGCTTCAGCATTGAAATAAACTCTTGTGTTCATCCAGTTTGATGCAGGTTTCTTAATTCTGGTACTTCTTCTTAGTGGCTGGACCTGATTTGTTCTTCATCAGATTCGGTTACATCATTCTGATGCAAAGGTTCTTGTTGTTCTTGTTGCCTTTCATCCTGATCATGAGTTTCTTGTTGATTCCCCCCTTCAGGATCAGGATGAATAGCTTCCACAGCTTCATCAACCCCATTTTCATCAACTACAGTCTGGACCAGGTTCAGCTTCAGGAGGATTCCTCCTTGTTTCTTGACTCGCCTGAGGCATGCCAATACCAAGATTCTCCAGTATGATCCTGAGGTTTGTGGCTTTCTCTGATGCTTGGGATAAATCCTTCAAATCATCCCAACTCTTCTCCTCATAGTATCCCTTTGTCTCCACAAACTTCACATCTCTTGATACTAACACCCTTCTTGACATTGGATCATAACACTTATAACCCTTTTGTGTTGGTGAGTATCCAATGAACATAGCTTTTGAGCTTTTAGCATCAAGCTTGTTCCTCTGCTCCCCTGGTATCAACACAAAACATAGGCACCCAAACACACGCAAGTGGTCCAAAGGTGGCTTGGTATTGTTTAGGACCTCAAAAGGAGACAGGTCATTGAGGACTTTAGTTGGAGTCCTATTGATCAGATAGCTTGCAGACATCACAGCATCACTCCAGAACCTTTTTGGGACATTAGTATGAAACATCATTGATCTTGCAACCTCCATTAGGTGCCTGTTTTTCCTCTCAGCAACTCCATTCTGTTGAGGGGTGTAAGGGCAGCTGGTCTGATGAATAATCCCATGCTGAGCCAGATATTGCTTGAATGCTTGACTGGTGTACTCTCCACCATTATCTGACCTGAGAATTTTCAGCTTGGCATTGAAATGGTTGGAGACATGGTTCTGGAAATTCTTGAAAGCCTCCAGCACCCTGTCCTTTGACTGAATCAGTGTCACCCATGTGTACTTGGGCTTCTCATCAATGAAGGTGACAAAGTATTTGTGATTTTCTCTTGACATACAAGGTGCAGTCCACACATCAGAGTGAACCAGGTCGAAACACTTCTCATAGATAGTGCTAGACCTTGGAAAGACTGTCCTACAATGCTTCCCCAAGATGCAAGCTTCACAATCATCATTCTTAAACACCACACCAGGGAGCATCAGATTTAAAGCTCTAGTATGGGGATGTCCCAATCTAGCATGCCATACTGTGCTCTCAACTCCAGTAGATGTACTGACCATGCAAAGAGAAGGAGGTGCTTCAGATAGCTTAGTCTTATCAAGATGGTATAGTTCCTGATGGCTGTGACCTTTTCCAATTATCTTCCTTGTCTTCAGGTCTTGAAATTCAACCTCATCAGGTCTAAAGACGACTTGACACCTCAGGTCAACAGTAGCTCTTTTCACTGATAGCAAGTTTGATGTAAACTGAGGCATATACAAAGCAGTTGATTCCCTATCAAACAACCTAAGGTTCCCTATCCCTTCTATCTTAACCTTATCACCATTTGCTATAATCACATTCCCTGAGGCAGGCTGGATATCACTAATCAAGTTTCTATTACTAATCATGTGATGGCTAGCTCCTGAATCTATAATGATTGGTTTAGAGTCAAGAGAGTTTGTACCAGCCTTTGTGGATGAGATAATTGCCTTGGCGGCTCTGATAATGGAGTCTCGGATGCTCCTCTTTCTAGCTTCTCATCTCTTTGTCATTAATTACTTCATGTCAACACATGGAGCACACACACTGATTCGAGGACACAAAGCCGCCAAGGCAATTATCTCATCCACAAAGGCTGGTACAAACTCTCTTGACTCTAAACCTATCATTATAGATTCAGGAGCTAGCCATCACATGATTAGTAATAGAAACTTGATTAGTGATATCCAGCCTGCCTCAGGGAATGTGATTATAGCAAATGGTGATAAGGTTAAGATAGAAGGGATAGGGAACCTTAGGTTGTTTGATAGGGAATCAACTGCTTTGTATATGCCTCAGTTTACATCAAACTTGCTATCAGTGAAAAGAGCTACTGTTGACCTGAGGTGTCAAGTCGTCTTTAGACCTGCATGAGGTTGAATTTCAAGACCTGAAGACAGGGAAGATAATTGGAAAAGGTCACAGCCATCAGGAACTATACCATCTTGATAAGACTAAGCTATCTGAAGCACCTCCTTCTCTTTGCATGGTCAGTACATCTACTGAAGTTGAGAGCACAGTATGGCATGCTAGATTGGGACATCCCATACTAGAGCTTTAAATCTGATGCTCCCTGGTGTGGTGTTTAAGAATGATGATTGTGAAGCTTGCATCTTGGGGAAGAATTGTAGGACAGTCTTTCCATGGTCTAGCACTATCTATGAGAAGTGTTTCGACCTGGTTCACTCTGATGTGTGGACTGCACCTTGTATGTCAAGAGAAAATCACAAATACTTTGTCACCTTCATTGATGAGAAGTCCAAGTACACATGGGTGACACTGATTCAGTCAAAGGACAGGGTGCTGGAGGCTTTCAAGAATTTCCAGAACCATGTCTCCAACCATTTCAATGCCAAGCTGAAAATTCTCAGGTCAGATAATGGTGGAGAGTACACCAGTCAAGCATTCAAGCAATATCTGGCTCAGCATGGGATTATTCATCAGACCAGCTGCCCTTACACCCCTCAACAGAATGGAGTTGCTGAGAGGAAAAACAGGCACCTAATGGAGGTTGCAAGATCAATGATGTTTCACACTAATGTCCCAAAAAGGTTCTGGAGTGATGCTGTGATGTCTGCAAGCTATCTGATCAATAGGACTCCAACTAAAGTCCTCAATGACCTGTCTCCTTTTGAGGTCCTAAACAATACCAAGCCACCTTTGGACCACTTGCGTGTGTTTGGATGCCTATGTTTTGTGTTGATACCAGGGGAGCAGAGGAACAAGCTTGATGCTAAAAGCTCAAAAGCTATGTTCATTGGATACTCACCAACACAAAAGGGTTATAAGTGTTATGATCCAATGTCAAGAAGGGTGTTAGTATCAAGAGATGTGAAGTTTGTGGAGACAAAGGGATACTATGAGGAGAAGAGTTGGGATGATTTGAAGGATTTATCCCAAGCATCAGAGAATGCCACAAACCTCAGGATCATACTGGAGAATCTTGGTATTGACATGCCTCAGGCGAGTCAAGAAACAAGGAGGAATCCTCCGGAAGCTGAACCTGGTCCAGAGACTGTAATTGATGAAAATGGGGTTGATGAAGCTGTGGAAGCTATTCATCCTGATCCTGAAGTGGGGAATCGACAAGAAACTCATGATCAGGACGAAAGGCAACAAGAACAACAAGAACCTTGCATCAGAATGATGTAACAGAATCTGATGAAGAAGAAGAAACAAATCAGGTCCAGCCACTAAGAAGAAGTACTAGAATTAAGAAACCTGCATCAAACTGGATGAACACAAGAGTTTATTTCAATGCTGAAGCAGTGGCCTCATCCAATAAGAGCAGTGTGCTCTCTTGCTCAGTATCCAGAGGAACATCAAGTGTTCATTGGGGAATTGGATCAGGAATATATTCCAAGATCATATGAGGAGGCAATGGAGCTTGAAGAGTGGAGAGACTCTGTTGGAAATGAAACCAATGCTATGATAGTCAATGACACTTGGTATGAAGCTGAGCTCCCAAAAGCAAGAAGGCAGTGACAAGCAAGTGGGTTTTCACAATCAAATATTTGGCAAATGGAAAGGTGGAGAGGCGTAAGACAAGGCTGGTAGCAAGGGGATTCACTCAGACATATGGGGAGGATTACATTGACACATTTGCACCAGTAGCAAAGCTTCACACCATCAGGATTATTTTCTTAATTGCCACTAACTTGGAATGGGATTTATGGCAAATGGATGTGAAGAATGCTTTCTTACAAGGAGAGTTAGAAGATGAGGTGTACATGCATCCTCCTCCTGGTTTAGAGCATCTAGTCAAACAAGGAAATGTGTTGAGGCTGAAGAAAGCAATTTATGGTTTGAAGCAATCACCAAGGGCTTGGTATCACAAGCTAAGCACCACATTGAATGGAAGAGGGTTTAGAAAGTCAGAGGCGGAATCATACTCTCTTCACACTGACTGGTCCAAAAGGCATTGTTGTTATCTTGATTTATGTTGATGATATTATCATCACAGGGAGTGACAAGGAAGGGATTCAGGCAACTAAGGCCTTTCTGAAATCAGTATTTGATATCAAGGATCTTGGAGAGCTCAAGTACTTTCTTGGTAT
>CAJHQP010010822.1:0-17245 GCA_905132765.1 Moricandia arvensis
TAATCATCAGGCTTGTACGGACAGATTTGTGTTCCAAGTCTGCAAGGACCAAGTAATCTTGCAACCATCTGAACCCTTTTTCCTTCTTGTCTTCTTATTGCTTCTTGTCAACAGCACCAAGAGCACATTTTGTGAACCTGAAACAACACTCAAACTCCAGCAAAGATAAGACACAATGCATTGGCTTTTGCCAATGTCTTACTAGCTTTCCACTTAGATGACCTCTTATTACATTAAGATCCATCTAATACAAGCTTTCCATTCTCTAAACACTAAGCATGATCCGGCCAAGATACACTACTAAGCATTTAGGCAAACAACCCTGCCTTAACCGCATTCATAGACATGAGTCTTGAAGTATCAACCTTAAGGCAGTAACAAAACAGCAAGCATTAATCTTCAATCAGTTTCTACTCATGAATGCAAACAGCTTCAGATATTACCATCTAACATCCTATTAAGCACCATTTAGAACTGAGATTAAGCAATACTAACATCACTCAACATCAGACAAAGCAGTACCTTAGGCGAATTCAGTTTATGAGAGATAACAGGATTAAGAACAACATCTAACATCCTAACACAACTCATAACAGAACCGGGGGAAAGCATTTCATTTCTCAACATCAAACAAGACTCAAGAGCATCCTGGGATTAACCTAGACAATACCATCTAGCAGTTTCAAATCATTTCCCACGGATTCAACAGAACACAACACAACAACCAAATATCATCACAAGCTCATATCAAGAGAGTTAGGATTAGCTTACAACGAAGGAATCTGAGCTGATTCCTTGAGCCTCCTTGGTTACAGGTCATGACTCTGGTGGGTAAGAGAGCTGGATCGTCACCCAACACCTTCTCCTTGTGGTCAAGACCTTCTCCTTGAAACTCCAACTCAAAAAGACTCCACCTTTCTTCACCTTCCAAGTCGCCAGCTTCAGGAACAATGAGAAATCTTTCTTCTTGAAAGGTTTCATCTTTGAAATGAGTTGAGACACGCCTTTAGTGGACAGGAGAGAAGAGGAGATGCCATTAGAAACCGCCATGGCTTCAGATATCATCTTTTAGATGGAACAGAACCGGATGGACAGTCTTTTATGGCTTGGATCTGAGATGAGGCAGGACTTGTGATGGATTTGCGGAAGGAACAACCAGGTTCTGATGAACCAGGCTCTGAACCATGTGAGAAAATCAGAGTCTAGGTCGTGTGTGTGATGAACAAGCCCTTTAGGGCGAAATGAGAGCTTGAACTGATATGAGAAAGGTCTGATGAAGAACAGTATGAACTTGGAATAGAAACAGAGATTTAGAGAGATTAAGAGATTATAGACTAAGAAAGGGAGATATTAAGGGTTTCTAAACCAAAAACACACTTTGAATATAATGAAGGAGAGGGGAAATCCCCCTTACTCTCTTAGTTTGGAAATTACAATGACACAGCCTTATATAGGCTTTAAAAAGACATAAATCAGAGCCCTAAATCTAATGGTTGATAATGTTTGAAGTAATGGACGACCAGGATAGAGTTTGGGTGAATCCGAGTGATGCTTGATGATTAATGGAGAGCTCTGGTCAAAGGAAAGGCTGGCTCCTTATTGGTTTACCTTAGGCGCCCATGAACCTGTCCACTTAAGTGTCCAGATACATAGTCAAGGCTGCTCTTCCTGTACAGCAAGTGACAGCCTGTTTTTCCCTTCTCCTTGACCAGCATATTCCTTGGCATCTTTTCCTTGGCTCAGATTGTGCCACATGACCAGAACCAACTCCTTTTGAATCATCTTGCCAAAGGTAACTTCTTTGCATCTTCTTGATGCCATTTTGATTCCTGGTTATCAGAACCATTTGGTTAAGTCCCGAACTTTGCACGGACCACCAGGGAGTGTACGGACATGTTATGGTCCGTACACTTTTGCCCTATTTTTGCACAAATCCCCCTAACATCTTTAAAGCCATAAAGAGACATATTTGGGTCCCCCTATTTTTGCATGGTCCGTACCTTGCCCTATTTTTGCATGGTCCGTACCTCGCCCTATTTTTGTATGGTCCGTACCTAGCCCTATTTTTGCACAAGTCTCAAATCTTCACAAATGGTTGAGTGTGAAAGTTTCGGGTCAATCTGGTCCGTACGGATCCGTACGGTCCGAGTACATCCGTCCGTCCTCGTCCTAACTTTGCACATTCTCTCATTTGCTCCTTAACAGCCTTCTAAGTCCCTCCTGGACTTGGCCCTATCTTTGCACAACCTTCAGAGCACTTCTAAACACCTTTAGACACTTCTAATGCCTTGTAGACAATCTCCGGAGGTTTCACCTTAACTTTGCACCAGACCCAAACTCATCTCAACTCTTCCTTTGGCTCCATTTCTTTCTTCAAGTTAACACTTTGGTTCTGAATGGATTAAGCTTCCTTTCTTCTCAAGTTAAACCTTCCCTTTCTTGCAAGCCACGTTAGGTCACTCCTTGACCTAACTGTACGGACAAGTGATTAGTTTATACTTGATCATTCTGGATGCTCCTCTTGCCTTGATCTCTTCTACTCTGCTATTCATGTCTTCTTGTCAACAACTTCTCCTTGTCATTTATTTCTTCATGTCAACATCAAGTGCCAAGGACGAGGTCATTATGCCAATGAGTGTACCAACAAGAGAGTCATGATCTTACTGGAAGATGGTGAGTATGCCTCAGAAGATGACAACACCGAGTCTGACCTGTTAAACCTGAAGTGAGAAATGGACCACTAAAGGTCATGTGCAAAGTTAGGGCCAAAACCCATTAGAAGTCTGATCAAGGACTAAAGAGGGTCCAGAAGCTTATGCTGAGCAAGAACAAGGTTCAAGAAGGGCTTATGATCAAGAAGGAAGTGTTTGGGAAGATTTGGGAGCCATTGGGCGAAAGTGCAAAAATAGGGTCGACTGTACGGACAGTCGTACGGCCTGTACGGCCAGTTGTACGGCCTGTACGGCCTTGTACGGACTGTACGGACATGGTCGACCCAAAACACTTCCTGGTTCGACTTTTGGGTGAGTTTGGGCAATGTGCAAAATCCGGGTCAAGGTGTACGGACGGGTGGTCCGTACACAGTCCGTACGGTCGAGAAATAAAGCAGTTTCAGGTTTGCCTTTGGTTTGATCACTTTAAACCAAAGCAATTCGAATCCCTTGTGACTGATTGAAGCTAAGGAGGCAAGGGATCATTTGGGACGAGATGGATAAGAGGAATATGCTCTCAAGATGCTTATCCAAAAGAAGGAATGAACTTGGACTGATCACTGGCCAGGTTCATGTGCATTGCTGGCCTATTCCTGGCCAAGCTTTCCTAGGCGCGCCCAGGCTGTCTCCAGCCTGTATGAAGACCATCTGACTTCATCTAAACCGTCCATTCTCTCAGGCTTTATCAGCCCTTAGATATAGGTTAATGTTTGCTTCTTGTATTGCCTATAAAGGCCTCATTATCATTTGTAAATGAATCAAGTGAGAGAGTGGGGTTTCCCCTCCTCCTTCCTATTCTTTTCTGGGTTCAAAATCTCTGTTCTTCACTCTCTTAGTCTCTGGTTCATTAAGTCTCACGAATCTCTCTTTACTCTCATTATTCTCTTAAGTCTCTTCCACAATCTTATTCTCTCATCAAGTCTTCTCTTCTCCTTGTTATTAAAAGATCAGTCCGAACCTGTTGAGTTTGAAGCTTCTCACACAACCCACGGCCTGAACTCTGATAAACTTTCATGGTATCCGAGCCAGGTTAATCAGAACCTGGTTCATTAGCATCCACAAGCTCAAGCTCTCTCTCTCTCATGCCATTTCTAAACCAATGAAGAAGCTTCTGTGCATCCAGTCGTTTAAACCCTTCAAGATCGAAACTTTATCATTCATGGCGTGCCCAGAAGCTATTCTCAGTTCATCCTCCTCTCCCATGTTCGTTCTGGGGAAAGAAGGCCAGTGGAAGCTTGTCCAAGCCGCTCTTCCTCACTGTCCAAGGAGAAACCTTTTAAAGAAGGAGACTTTAAACTTGGATCTTGGTGTGGCGACTCAAACATGGAGAAAGTTGGTGTCTTTGGCATGATAGGGGTCAAGGGGGAAGGTCACACAAAGAAGGAGGTGTTGGTTCCCAAACCAGCAACCCAAATCTGTCTAGTCATGAACCGGTTAACCATGGAGGATCAGGGAACCAGCACAGGTTCCTTGACTGTAAGATAACTTCCTTCCCTTGTTTAAAGCTTGAGACTTTTGTTATGGCCGTGTGGTGTAGTGTGTGTTCATGTCCTGAGGGTCTTATAAAGCTTGCTAGATACTGTCCCAGGATGCTTAAAGGTCTTGTGTGATGTGTGATTGTTAAAAAGGCCATACCTTGTTTTCTGTTTGAATGTGTATTAGGGTGCTAGATAGTGTATCAGCTCCAGTGATTGCATTCATGACTGATTAGAACTTGTTAAGGTGTTTTGCTGTTTCATCATTCACTTGGTTGGTTGCTGCCTTATGTTGAGCACCTAGAGTAATGTCTAAGGATGCGGTTAAGGTAGCCTAGTTTTGCCTAAATGAAATGTGTTTTATCTTATCAGATCATGCATTGTCATTTAGGAAGTTGCATTGCTGTTGACATTGGAGATCAAACTTGATGATTAGTCAAGGTTTGATCCCAATGCTTGTGGCCTAATCTATTCTGGAGTTTGAGTGCTGTACAGGAACATGAGAAGTGTTCAGTGTCTAACCAAACCAAGTAAGAAAAGGCGCTGCCCATTGAGAAGCAATGGAGAGTTTGTTTGTGTGAAGAGTTAGTGGCATTAAGACACTGCTGTGGAAGTGGTGTGCTGCTAGCTCAAGAGGCACATAAGTAGGAGTGGTCATCACTTAAGTCCATGGGAGACTGGTGACCAAAGGAACTGAAGCTAAAGAAATGGTGAACACGGTTTTAGATCTCTCTTGAGCTCATTCCAAGTTTGGATCCAAATCTCGGCCAAACTAGAGAAAGAAACTCAAGTGAGCTACCAGAAGTACCATCAAGCTCAGTGACCTGTATTGATCCGAGAAGAGTTGCATTGGGGGCTAAGCATCAAGTCTGAAAAGGATGGAGGTGTTCCTCAAGAGCCGAGTCTGAAGCTGCCTCAAGCAGTAATGACCAAAGAAGGGTTGGGCTAAACCCAACAAGAAATACTGACCTGTGTTCATGGAAGTTTAAGGAATCAGCCCAGATTCCTTAGCTGTAAGCAAATCCTTTATCCCTTAATAAGAGTTTACTTTGGTGTACATGGAGTGTTGTTGGTCCCAGGATCTCCTGGCTTGTTTTCTGCATTGTTTTGTGTTCTGATTCTCGTTCTTGCATAAGCATCATAGTGGTGGTTTAGTTTTGTCTCGTGCATTGTCATATATCTTTTGGTCTTGGTGTGTAGAACTGAATGTCTCTGCTACTTGCATCATGAGAATTGTTTAGACTGTTTCGCATCCATAAGCATATAGGTAGTGATTCAATCCGGTTCTTTGTTGCTTGGATGTTAATGACATAGTTAATCCATCAGAGATATCAAGTAGGATCTAGAAGTATGTCTAAACTACTTGAATCTATGATCTTGATGAAACTATTGCTCATTATCATGTCTGGGTGTTTTCTTGCATTCAGTTTGAAGCTTCTCACACAACCCACGGCCTGAACTCTGATAAACTTTCATGACCAAGAAGAGACTGAAGAAGAGCATGAAGAATGACCAGTCCAGGGGAAGCTTTTAGTAGCTAGAAGGGTTCTAAGCTTGCAAACCAAGACTGAGGAGCTAGAGGAACGAGAGAACCTATTCTATACCCGGTGCTTAGTGCAAGGAAAGGTTTGCAGCCTCATAGTTGATGGAGGAAGTTGTGTGAATGCTGCTAGTGAGACAATGGTCAAGAAGTTGGGATTGAAGGTTCAGAAGCATCCCAAACCTTACCGGCTACAATGGTTGAATGAAGAGGGCACCATGAAGGTTTCAAGTCAAGTGCTCATTCAGTTAGCCATAGGGAGATATGAGAATGAAGTCTTGTGTGATGTGTTGCCTATGAAAGCTGGTCATATACTTCTTGGGAGAACTTGGCAATCTGATCGCCGAGTTATCCATGATGGCTTCACCAACAAGCACTCCTTTGAGTTCAAGGGACGCAAGACTGTCCTGGTTCCCTTGACACCTAAGGAAGTTCAGCATGATCAGATTCAACTCCAAAAGAAGAAGGAGATTGATCTCAAACCGGCTGGAACTAAGCAGCCAAACTTCTATGCCAACATGGGTGATATCAAAAGAACTCTCTACTCTAAACAATCAGCTATCTTACTTGTATTTAAAGAAACTCTTTTGATCTTAACAGATTCTACACCGGTGTATCTGAGTGAAATGGTTTCTCTTTTGCAGGAGTTCCAAGATGTATTTCCAGAGGACAATCCCATTGGGTTACCTCCTTTGCGAGGGATTGAGAACCAGATAGACTTTGTTCCAGGATCTACACTTCCAAACCGACCAGCATATAGAACCAACCCGGTTGAGACCAAAGAGTTGCAAAGACAAGTAGAGGAACTCATGGAGAAGGCTATATCCGAGAGAGTTTGAGCCCATGTGCTGTACCAGTGCTCCTAAGAAGGATGGTACATGGCGTATGTGTGTTGATTGTAGATCAATCAACAACATCACAGTGAAGTATCGCCACCTTATACCTAGATTAGATGATATGCTTATTGAATTGCATGGTTCTTGCATATTTTCTAAGATAGATTTAAAAAGTGGATATCATAAGATTAGGATGAAAGAAGGAGATGAATGGAAGACTGCATTTAAAACTAAACATGGATTATATGAGTGGTTAGTTATGCCATTTGGATTGACAAATGCACCTAGTACATTCATGAAGTTAATGAATCATGTTCTTAGATCATTCATAGGCATTTCAGTTGTTGTATACTTTGATGACATCTTAGTATATAGCAAGACCTTAGAAGAACATATAGAACATCTTAGGGCTGTCCTGAATGTTTTGAGAAATGAAAAGCTTTTTGCCAACATGAAGAAGTGCACTTTTTGCACGGATAACTTGGTTTATCTAGGCTTTGTTGTGAGTGCAGATGGAGTTAAGGTGGATGAAGAGAAGATCAAAGCCATCAAGGACTGGCCGAGCCCAACCTCAGTAGGAGAAGTGAGAAGTTTCCATGGGCTTGCTGGGTTCTATAGGCAATTTGTGGGATATTTTAGCACCATTGCAGCTCCCTTAAGTGAAGTGATAAAGAAAGATGTCGGATTCAAGTGGGGAGAAGCACAAGAGAAGGCTTTCCAAAGCCTATTAGAGAAGCTTACTCAATCACCTCTTCTTATGCTTCCTGACTTTACAAAAACTTTTGAAATAGAATGTGATGCTTCAGGAATTGGAATTGGTGCTGTGTTGATGCAGGATAGGAAACCCATTGCCTACTTCAGTGAGAAGCTTGGAGGAGCAACTCTCAACTATGTAGCCTATGACAAAGAACTCTATGCCTTGGTGAGGGCCTTGCAAACATGGCAGCATTACTTGTGGCCCAAGGAGTTTGTCATTCACACTGATCATGAGTCCCTAAAGTATCTAAAAGGGCAGAGTAAGCTTAGCAAGAGACACGCAAGATGGGTTGAGTTCATAGAGACCTTCCCATACGTGATCAAGTATAAACAAGGTAAGGAGAACATAGTTGCTGATGCACTATCTCGGAGGTATGTTCTCTTGACCACTCTAGAAGCTAAGTTACTTGGGTTTGAGCAGATTAAAGATATGTATGATACTGACCTTGATTTCAAGGAAGCTTATGCATCTTGTGACAAGTTTGCTGCAGGGCATTACTTTAGACAGGAAGGTTTCTTGTTTTATGATAACAGGTTGTGTGTTCCTAATTGCTCTTTGAGAGATCTCTTTGTCAGGGAATCCCATGGGGGCAGTCTAATGGTACACTTTGGGATTGCCAAGACCCTAAAAGTTTTGCAGGATCACTTTATTGAGATGAAGAACCAAAGAGAAATAAAAGAGACAAGGAGAAGAAATGCTCTGGATACTTGAGGTGGAAGTTAGTCTGCACAGTCTTGCTCTACAAGGTATCTAACTTGACCTAACTTGCCTTAGGAGGAAAGGTAAGGAGATATTTCGTGTACTCTGACTAGAAGAAGGCAAGGAGACCTTTGGAGCTTTGTTAGACCAGTTTGAATTCAAATGGAGAGAGTCACATGTCTCTCTTAAGGAATATAGCTGTTCATGACCTGTCACTATCCATGTGGTCCAGAGTCATTATTTTATTGTTTCCTTTTGTTTCTTGTATGTCTATATAATGTAACATATCAGAATGAATGTAAGCAAGGAGAATAATCTCCCTTCTCTCTCTTAATCTCCAAATTCGTCACTCTCTCTCTCCTCTCTCTCTAAAGTGTGCAGAAACTAACTCTCTTGTTCTTACTCTGTTCTTCATTGTTCTTCACCCAAATCTCACATAAACTCAACTATTCTCCTCATATCTTCACAATTCTAACATGGTATCAGAGCTTTAAGCTCCTAAACTCTTTAGATTCCGCCAAAACCATTCTGTTCTTCCATTTACTCTGTTTTCCAGTTACTCTGTTTTCTCTGTTTCACTCTTGTCTACTCTGTTTCTCTTCATTCTACTATTAGAGTATCTTCATTAGAGCATCTAAGCTTCTCAACTCTCTGGTTATTCAAAACTCTCATTCTTTTTCTGTTTTTTAAAATTTCTGTGTTCTTCATCTTTACCCACTGGACAATAGCTTTATCCATTGGGTAAAAGAAAGTCTACCATGGAAATAGAAAGGAGAAGCTTGATTCCAGTAACCCTTGAGGGTACTAACTACTTACTTTGGTCAAGAGTGGCCAGAGTTACCTTGGGAAGTCATGGACTTTGGGATAGCCATATCATGAAGGTTGAAGCTTCAAAGAGGATGACTCAAGAGGATGGTCAGGTTATTTGCGTGAGGTATGAAGACAAGTGGGTCAGAGAGGACCAACAAGCACTTGGGATCATCCACAACTCTCTCTCAGAATCAATTTTGGAGGCTTACTCACACTGTGAAACCGCCAAGGATCTATGGGAGAGTCTACAAACTGTTTATGGTAATCTCTCCAACCTGAGTCGTGTGTTTGAAGTCAAGAGGATTATCAACAACCTAAGCCAGGAGGAAGTGGAGTCCAATCAATATTTTGGCAAGTTCAGAAGCTTATGGGCAGAGCTGGATGTGCTTAGACCTTTCTCCTTAGATCCAGAGGTCATAAGGGAAAGATATGAACAAGACAAGGTTTTCAGTCTTCTCCTGAATCTCAATCCATCTTACAACCAGCTTATAAAGCATATCCTAAGAGAATCCAAGCTTCCAAACCTAGAGGAGGTGTGTTCTCTGGTCCAAAGAGAACAAGGAGCTCACAACCTTTTCAAGGAAGAGAAGAAAATGGTTCATCATAGAAAGGATATGCATAAGAAGAAGGAGAGTACGTGGCTGGTATATGGAGGAAATAGAAGAAAGCTGAAACTAGACCATAAAAGAACCAAGCTCAGTAATCTCAAAATCAAACCTGATGCCAACAAGCTAAAGGAAGATGAGAAAGAAGTCTTGAAAGGAAAATCCATGTATTCTGCTTTCATGAGTGAATCTAATGGAGGAAAAGATTGGAACAAGGCAGTGATCAATGATGGTCCCATCAAGATGAGTGATATAGAGCCATTGATCAAAGCTGCCAAAGCCATTATCTCCTCTAGAAAGTCTGGTACACATTCCCTTATCTCAAAGCCAATCATAATAGATTCAGGAGCTAGTCATCATATGATTAGTGATAGGAATCTTATTAGTGATGTTAGGCCTGCCTTAGGGAATGTAATAATAGCCAATGGAGATAAGGTGAAGATAGAAGGAATAGGGAACCTTAAGTTATTTGATAGAGAATCCACTGCCTTCTATATGCCTAGTTTTGCTTCTAACCTTCTCTCTGTAAAAAAGGCCACGGTTGACATGAATTGTCAGGTGGTTTTTAGGCCTAATGATGTTGAGTTTCAGGACCTTAAGACAGGGAAGGTGATTGGTGAAGGAAACAGTCAGGGTGGTTTATACCATCTCCAAAAGACTAAGCCTTCTAAACTCTCTACTCCTTCTCATTTATGCATGATTAGCAACTCATCTGTGTGTGATAGCACTACTTGGCATGCTAGATTAGGCCACCCTCACACTCGTGCATTAGAGATTATAATGCCTGATATGTCATTTAACCACTTAGAATGTGAAGCATGCATCTTAGGAAAGCATTGCAAATCTGTGTTTCCAACATCAGAAACCATTTATGAGAAATGCTTTGACTTAGTTCACTCTGATGTTTGGACTTCTCCATGCATGTCTAGGGATAACCACAAGTATTTTGTTAGTTTTATAGATGAGAAATCAAAGTATACTTGGTTAACCTTGCTGCCTTCTAAGGATCATGTGTTAGATGCTTTTATGAACTTTCAATCCTATGTCACTAACCATTTTAAAGCTAATGTGAAGGTACTGAAGTCAGACAATGGAGGAGAGTATACAAGCCATGCTTTCAAGAATCATCTGGCAAAACATGGCATAGTTCACCAAACAAGCTGTCCTTATACTCCTCAGCAAAATGGAGTGGCTGAAAGAAAGAATAGGCATCTGATGGAGGTGGCTAGATCAATGATGTTCCATGCAAATGTCCCTAAGAGATTTTGGAGTGATGCTGTGGTGACAGCATGCTATCTGATCAACCGGATTCCTACCAAGGTGTTGATGGACATCTCTCCTTATGAAGTGTTAAACAAAACCAGACCATCCATTCATCACCTCAGAGTGTTTGGATGTGTCTGCTTTGTGTTGATACCAGGAGAGCAAAGGAACAAACTAGAAGCAAAAAGCATGAAGTGTATGTTCATTGGATACTCCTCTACACAGAAAGGATACAAGTGCTACAATCCAGAAACAAGAAGAGTACTTGTATCCAGAGATGTGAAGTTTATTGAAGGAAAAGGGTTCTATGCTGAGAAGAATTGGGATGAGCTCAAAGATTTGTCTCAAGCTTCAGATAAGGCTAATAACCTGAGGATAATTTTGGAAAATCTTGGAATCAGTTTATCAAAAGAAAAGGAGGCCAGAGAAGCTGCTCCTACTCAAGAGACTGAACCATAGGCTGATGAAGACACTCATCCTGATCCTGAAGGGGGCAATGAACAAGAACCAGAACAGCAACAAGGTTCAGATGCTCATGATCAGGAGAGTGCACAAGATCAAGAGACTGCTCAAGTTCATGAGGGAGAAGAGCAGCAAGAGGAACAAGCTCAGGAGGTTCAACCTTTGAGAAGAAGTACAAGGATAAGGAAAGATCGTTCTAACTGGGTGAACACAAGAGTCTACTTCAACAGTCAAGCAGTAGCTCATCCCACTTCAGCAGTATGGTCCTTTGCTCAATTTCCATCTGAGCATCAAGCTTTTATTGTTGGTTTAGATGAAGCGTATGTACCAAGATCATATGCAGAAGCAATGGAGCTTGAGGAGTGGAGAAACTCAGTTGGAGATGAGATAAATGCCATGATCATCAATGATACTTGGTATGAAAGTGAACTCCCAAAGGGAAAGAAAGCTGTGTCAAGCAAGTGGGTGTTCACTATCAAGTTCCTACCAAATGGCAAGGTGGAGAGGCACAAAACAAGACTGGTTGCAAGAGGATTCACTCAGACATATGGAGAGGATTATGTTGATACATTTGCACCAGTAGCCAAGCTACATACGATCCGGATCATTCTATCACTTCCTTCAAGGAGAGCTAGAAGATGAGGTCTACATGCACCCTCCTCCTGGTCTAGAGCACTTGGTCAAGCCTGGAAATGTTCTAAGACTCAAGAAAGCAATCTATGGACTGAAGCAATCACCAAGAGCTTGGTATCACAAGCTGAGTACTACATTAAATGGAAGAAGCTTCAGGAAATCAGAAACTGATCACACCCTATTCATTCTTCCTGGTCCAAGAGGTATTGTGGTGATATGATCCTGACCAGCAAAGGAACTGAGGAGATGGAACAGCTTGAACCAAAGCTTAAAGAAGAGAAAGATGGAACTGAAGACCAGCTTGAACCTGAGGAAACAAAGGACAAGGACCTAGACGTGCCACTTGGTCCAATGACAAGATCCAAGAAAACAAGATTCCAACAAGCTCTTAACCAACTCTTATACACTATCCAGGGCAGTCTAGATTGTGCTTATCCAACCACACTGGTTGTGATTCAAGCCATCTAAGACATTCATCAAGAGAGGTGTTGTGACTTGCACTCTTTTCCTTTGTTTGGTTTTGTCCCATTTGGGTTTTCTGAACTTAGGTTTTTAATGAGGCTTGGGCACAACACTCATACGAAAGCCTCTTGATGAAGCTAAGCCCATTTCTATCCCATTTCTATCCTATTTTCGTCCAGAACTCTCTTAGGAGCCTTTTCCTTATTTTCAAATTTAAACTCAGTCTTTGTTTTAATTGTTTTGTGTGTTTCCAAGAAGCTGTGCATGTACAGTCTTCTTCTCTATATATTATGGACGAAAATGATCAATAAAGGCATCAAACTTTCTATCAAAAAAACTTTCTCTGAAACTTGTTTGATCAAAGCTTGTTTAAGTGTATTTCGGATCTTCATCCTTACATTACAAGCAAACCTAGATAGTCTAAGAGCCTTTCCGCAACTTTTAGAAGTATCAACTCAATCCTTTACTTGTTTCATCATCACAATCGTTGGAGAGCATTCAGGGACGTGATCCTCTCACCTAGGATCATATTAAGTGGTATCAGAGCAGATCTCCATCATCAGGTTGTATCAATTTGACTCTGCAGTTTTTAGACTTTTCACCTTCTCTGATCGAATCTATTCTAAGTCTAAAACCCTGTTAGAATCGTGTTTATCTGAGTCTAATCTACCTAAATCCAGTGCTGAATCTGTTCCTAATCGAAATTTTATTTCAGAAATCATTTTAGGGTTCATAGAGATCATTGAGTCTGTTTCTGTGATATTCTGTTTGCAGAAAACTGTTTCTGTAATTTCTTGGCTGTTGATCTTTGTTTACAGTAAAAAGATCCTTGATTTCAATTCCATTGATCCTTGATTATAGTATCCTGTTCTGTAGTTTCGAATCTATTGATCTCTGTTGCAGTAATATATCTCTGAAAATTTTATTCTCTGTTTGCAGTAATCTGTTTCTGTGAACTCTTTACTGGTTATTGTGTTTGTAATTTGCAGGAACCATGGAGGAAGAAAGCAATCAGAATACTGGAATGAATCAACTGATGCTTGATGCTTTGACTGCAAGGATGTCTGCTTTGATGGATCAGAAACTCGAAAACTTCAGAGCTGAGGTTGTTCCTTCAGAACGTGAGAGATCCAGGAGGAGTCCAAACCAGTCTGCTACAGAAAGCTATTACAGCCAAGCAAATCGATCCAGTGGCTCCAGAAGGAGGAGACGTGACAGAGAAGACAGACCACAAGCTAATGAACAAAGGCGTGACAGAGAAGAAAGGCAACAAACCAATGATCCTCTGGGTGGTTTGAAACTAAAGATTCCTGAGTTCAAAGGCACTGCTGATCCAGAAGAGTATCTAGAATGGGAAAAGAAATAGAACTTGTGTTCAACTGCAGAGACTATACTCAAGAGTACAAACTGAAGCTTGCTCCTACAGAGTTCAAAGATTATGCTCTGAGTTGGTGGGATAGCCTTGTTACAGCAAGAAGAAGAGCCGGAGATCTTCCTGTTGAAACCTGGAACCAGATGAAGGTAATCATGAGGAAGAGATTCGTGCCAAGTCATTACCACAGGGAACTGCATTTCAAGCTCAGAACACTGTCTCAAGGGAGTAGATCAGTTGAAGAATACTACAAAGAATTGGAAACTCTTATGCTGAGAGCTGATATTCAAGAGGATAGAGAGGCAACTATGGCTAGATTCATGGGAGGGCTAAACAGAGAAATCATTGACAGATTGGAAGTTCATCATTATGTAGAGATGGAGGAACTTCTACACAAGGCTGTTATGTTTGAACAGCAGATAAAAAGAAGGAATTACAAGCCTAACTATGGAGTCAGCAAGCCACACTACCAAAAGGACGACAAGAGCAGAGAGTTCAAATCTTTCACCAAGCCTAAAGTGGAAGAGCAGAGTTTAAAAGGCAAGGAAGTAGCCACTGCAACCAAAACCAGAGACATACAGTGTTACAAGTGTAAGGGTTATGGTCACTATGCCAGTAGCTGTTCCAACAAGAGGGTAATACTCATTAGAGAGAATGGAGAAATTGAATCAGAAGAAGAAAGACAGTCTGACTCTGAAGAGGAACGTGTGGAGCTGCCAGCTAAAGGAGAATTACTTGTCACCAGAAGAACCTTGAATCTGCAAACTAAGACAGTTGGTGATGAGCAAAGAGAGAATCTGTTTCATACTCGATGTGTTGTTCAAGGCAAAGTGTGCAGTTTAGTCATAGATGGAGGGAGCTGTACCAAAGCTGCAAGTGAAACTATGGTGGAAAAACTTGGCCTTAAGATCATAAAGAGACCAACAGCTTATAAACTACAATGGCTTAATGATGAAGGTGAGCTGGAGGTGAAACATCAAGTCAAGATACCATTGTCTATTGGAAAGTATGAAGATGAGGTACTGTGTGATGTCCTACCAATGGATGCTGGACACATATTACTTGGAAGACCTTGGCAATCCGACAGGAGAACCATTCATGATGGATTCACCAACAGATACTCGTTTGAATTCAAGGGAAAGAAGACTGTCTTGGTTCCCTTAACACCACAGGAACTTCATCTAGATCAGATATGATCCTGACCAGCAAAGGAACTGAGGAGATGGAACAGCTTGAACCAAAGCTTAAAGAAGAGAAAGATGGAACTGAAGACCAGCTTGAACCTGAGGAAACAAAGGACAAGGACCTAGACGTGCCACTTGGTCCAATGACAAGATCCAAGAAAACAAGATTCCAACAAGCTCTTAACCAACTCTTATACACTATCCAGGGCAGTCTAGATTGTGCTTATCCAACCACACTGGTTGTGATTCAAGCCATCTAAGACATTCATCAAGAGAGGTGTTGTGACTTGCACTCTTTTCCTTTGTTTGGTTTTGTCCCATTTGGGTTTTCTGAACTTAGGTTTTTAATGAGGCTTGGGCACAACACTCATACGAAAGCCTCTTGATGAAGCTAAGCCCATTTCTATCCCATTTCTATCCTATTTTCGTCCAGAACTCTCTTAGGAGCCTTTTCCTTATTTTCAAATTTAAACTCAGTCTTTGTTTTAATTGTTTTGTGTGTTTCCAAGAAGCTGTGCATGTACAGTCTTCTTCTCTATATATTATGGACGAAAATGATCAATAAAGGCATCAAACTTTCTATCAAAAAAACTTTCTCTGAAACTTGTTTGATCAAAGCTTGTTTAAGTGTATTTCGGATCTTCATCCTTACATTACAAGCAAACCTAGATAGTCTAAGAGCCTTTCCGCAACTTTTAGAAGTATCAACTCAATCCTTTACTTGTTTCATCATCACAATCGTTGGAGAGCATTCAGGGACGTGATCCTCTCACCTAGGATCATATTATGTGGTCATCTTGATTTATGTGGATGATATAATCATCACAGGCAGTGACAAAGAGGGCATCCAAGAAACCAAGGTATTCCTCAAATCTGTATTTGACATTAAGGATTTAGGTGACCTCAAGTACTTCCTTGGGATTGAAGTATGCCGCTCTAAAGAGGGGCTCTTCTTATCTCAAAGAAAGTACACACTTGATCTTTTAACTGAGGCAGGAAACCTTGGAGGAAGACCAGCCAAAACTCCTCTTGAAGATGGCTACAAAGTGCTGCGAGAGGGGGAGTTTAAAAACACCCCAGTTGATGATGTCAAGAAGTATAGAAGGATGGTTGGGAAACTCATCTATCTGACCATCACTAGACCAGACATTTGCTTTGCTGTGAACCAAGTCAGTCAACACATGCAGGCGCCTAAAGTACACCATTGGAACATGGTTGAGAGGATCATGAGATACTTAAGTGAGGCTCCTGGTCAAGGTGTATGGATGGGGTCCAATGGAAGCACAGAAATTGTAGGCTATTGTGATGCTGACTGGGCAGGAGATAGGGTTGATAGGAAATCAACTACTGGTTATTGCACATTCATTGGAGGCAACTTGGTGACTTGGAAGAGCAAGAAGCAGAAGGTTGTATCATGTTCTAGTGCTGAGGCAGAGTATAGAGCTATGAGGAAGCTCACCAATGAGTTGATATGGATCAAGGGATTGCTTGGGGACTTGGCGATTGAGACAACATCACCAATCACAATGCATTGTGACAATCAAGATGCTATTCACATTGCCAGCAACTCAGTCTTCCATGAAAGGACCAAACATATTGAAGTAGACTGCCACAAGGTTAGACAAGCTGTGGAGAAGCAAATCATCTTACCTTGTTACACAAGAAGTGAAGATCAGCTAGCTGATATCTTCACAAAGGCAGCAAGCACCAAAGTCTGTGAGTTCGTCCACTCTAAGTTGGGACTCATAGACCTCACTTCTCACTGACTCTCCTAACATGAAGGCTTCTACTCTTTTTCCTTAGTGTGTTTTTTGTTGTCCCACTGGGTTTTGCACACTAAGGTTTTAATGAGGGAAGTTCTTCATGTTTCCAAGCTTGACCAGTCCCTATGTTCAAGCTTGAGGGGGAGTATTGAGATGAAGAACCAAAGAGAAATAAAAGAGACAAGGAGAAGAAATGCTCTGGATACTTGAGGTGGAAGTTAGTCTGCACAGTCTTGCTCTACAAGGTATCTAACTTGACCTAACTTGCCTTAGGAAAAAAGGTAAGGAGATATTTCGTGTACTCTGACTAGAAGAAGGCAAGGAGACCTTTGGAGCTTTGTTAGACCAGTTTGAATTCAAATGGAGAGAGTCACATGTCTCTCTTAAGGAATATAGCTGTTCATGACCTGTCACTATCCATGTGGTCCAGAGTCATTATTTTATTGTTTCCTTTTGTTTCTTGTATGTCTATATAATGTAACATATCAGAATGAATGTAAGCAAGGAGAATAATCTCCCTTCTCTCTCTTAATCTCCAAATTCGTCAGTCTCTCTCTCCTCTCTCTCTAAAGTGTGCAGAAACTAACTCTCTTGTTCTTACTCTGTCTTCATTGTTCTTCACCCAAATCTCACATAAACTCAACTATTCTCCTCATATCTTCACAATTCTAAC
>CAJHQP010010823.1:0-17227 GCA_905132765.1 Moricandia arvensis
CTTATATGGAGTACAAATAGACCGTTCATAAGATATAAAATGAAAATATACACAATTTCTAATAAATAAATAAAAAACAAAACCAATCGTATGCCATCCACATTACAAATGTTTGTTATAACAAAAACTATTTGTTTTCCTTCGCAACTTTATACCACAATAACTAGCCGCTATAATTGGCCTTAAGTGACGATCACCTAGAACATCGCAAAGTTGTGAATCGAAATCAGTAGTATAGGCCGTCTCGTCATCCTGGATTATCGTGTTAGTCATATACTGAGCGACGTCACCTACTCTCTTATCATCCAGCCCTCTAACGCACTATCTTCTAAGCCTTTGTGGCTACAGAGAAATTTAGCGCTGTTATGCAGATTTTTTTATAAATAAATAAACTCAACGAGGAAACATATGTTCTAACGCCTAATTTTTAGAAAAACTACTAAGAAATTGTTGTGCCAAAAACAATTACGTAGTCTTTCCAACAAAGAGCTACTATAAATATAGTATACTATATACATACATATAGATTTTACAAACAATATTATCGCTAATATCATTGGACTCTCACTAATACTAAGGAAGAATAACATGGCTAAACGCCAACTGATTTCTTTGGGCTTGCCTTCAGGGTGGACGGTGAAGATGCACATTAAGATATGAAAAGAGTTAATACCTCACATCTGCTATTATTCTCTACGCAAATTCTGTATTAGGCAGTATTCGATATGCTATTCTTATTTAAAATCGTTCAATTACAATAGTAGAACTATGTTAAGCATCGCGCAAACAAAAGCGCGTGGTAATATATTTTCTCTAAAACAATAAACTTTATATTAATAAATAAGTTGCAAAATATATCAATTATACAGTAATCATAATAATAACGTGAATATAAAAAAGCATCACTATCATAATTGTTAGTAATTACTCCAGTAAGATAATTTATTACGTAGTTGTTACATTAACTAAAGTTTATATGCACTTTTTTATCTTAAAAGATGTTCAGTGTGAAAAGACGTGTACAATTTATTCATGAAATTTCATATTATATGCGTCACTATTATTTATTAGGGCATTTATAATTTGTTCACAACTATCATATCAATCCGCCACGGACCTAGACAATATTAATCCAATATCATTTAGCTATTGTATATACTTTATGGATATGTAATAGTTAAATATACTACTGTAATTAATCTAGTATAAAAGATAATTAATAAAAGTATGTGAGAATGCATGCAGACAGAGACATAAAGCCTCATAACGACTGAGTGATATAATGTAAAATACAAATATAGGGTTACTTTCCCAAATTGCTTCTCTATTAATAATAAAGAGATTAGAGTTTTACTTTATAGTAGATTTGTGTGTTGCTTCGTAGTGAGCTGATTTTACTACATATTCTAATATATTTTATATTGAAAAGTAGAAAATAAGTAAAAAATGAAACCATTACTTGATATTTAGAATAATTTTATTTTATTATATGATAAAAATATAGTAGAAATCGAAGAGATTTAATTCAAACTCCATTTTGAAAAGAGAAATAAAATGAGACCGAAGATCCGTTGTCTATGCATATTTGTTATATGTTCATTTTCTTTGTTCAACATCATATGTTCACATACCTTTTCTTAACTTGTACATATAAGATCTACTATTTTAATAACTTGGGTTCTAAGAAACATCATATTATGGTGTAGAACAAAGTTGCAAATCAAATATTTGGGTCTTTATGTGAATCGAAAACATATCTCTATAATATTATTTGAGAAGTTATTTTCTATGTGTCGCTCTCATATTAATTTTTAGAGGAGTCAAGTACAATGATATCTTTATCAATTCAATATTATACTACATAATGTTATATTATGATTTTCCATCTATGTTTCTTTTTGGTTCACAATATTTTTATTTTAGTTTTCTTTTTGTTATAATATATTTTCTTACATAAAATATAAAAGGAAATATCCATAACACTAAAACATGAAAATAATATATATATATTATATATATATTATATACAAACTTGACTTTGCGTTTTGAATAATAACAATGAATCTATTCTTAAGACCATAAAGTTTTAAATATTTTCTTTAAAGAATATAAAAAATAAGAAGACAAACTAAAGATATTGATATATATATCTATGATAAAAATACTAAAATAGTAAAGAAATATATTTAAATAATATAATACAACCATATGCATTAATATTGATCATTAATCTTTTTCTTTGTTTAAATTAATATAAACACTACATTTATGCTAAATAATTAATTTAAGAAAATAAATTATTCTGTCAATAGATCTAAATTAAATTTTCTAAGTTTATATACAATTTGTTTTTTCATATTTGTCAAAACCATACACAATAAATTAAAAAAATTATGAATATATATAGAAATCTAAAACAAAAATGAAGCTAAATACATTCTGTATTTAATTTGAGAAATTACTTTTCCTACGTGACGCTCTCATCATAATATTTAGAATGGTCAATTACAATGATATCCTTATGAAATCAAAATATTATACATAACGCCATTATTATGATATTTAATTTTTATGTTCCTTTTAGTTCACAATATTTTTAATTTTAAGTTTCATTTTATTATAATATATTTCATTTACATAAAATATAAAAAGGAAATATCCATAAAATTATAATATGGATATATGTATATTATATATAAATAAAATAAAACTTGATTTTGATTTTATTTAATAAAAAAATGAATCTATTTTTAAAGACCATAAATTTGTTTTTAAAAATCATTTCAAAGAATATAATAAATAAGAAGAAAAAACTAAAGATATTGTATATATGGGTTTTGCA
Organism: Moricandia arvensis; assembly: GCA_905132765.1. Lineage (NCBI taxonomy): Eukaryota > Viridiplantae > Streptophyta > Magnoliopsida > Brassicales > Brassicaceae > Moricandia > Moricandia arvensis. Next base: position 2,843 of record CAJHQP010010823.1, read on the forward strand.
AAAGTGACTCAAAATTTTAACTTAAATGCAAAACTAACCCACCATTTTTTTGGAAATTTTCATTTGTTTATTCACCTTAGATTTTCGAGTTATTCATGAAAATGTCATTACTTTATATGTTTTACTCTATTTTCTCATCTTCATCAGTATTTACAATATTTTAATTGTCATCAATACATCATCACTACCATAAACAACAATTTGAAGATTTTAATGCACAAAAAATGATTTTTTTTCTCTCTTTTCTCATTTGTATTCATCACAAACTATATCTCTTTCATCTTCTCTCAAAATTCATCCAAAAATTCAAGATTTTGATTCAAACTTTGTTAGGTCATATAGACATTGAAACTCATGATTCTTGGTCATTAATGAGTTTGGTAGCAGTCTGGTGAAGTTTATGAGTTAGAGAAGTTAAACAGTCATCTCACGAATTCAAGATATGAATTGATTTTTTTTTAATTTGTTCCGTGAAGAAGACTTCTCTAGAAATCTTTTGGTCAATGTATAAGTAGTTTTGAAATTGATTTTTTCTGTGTTTTTTGTAGAAAACTTCCCTAGAAGTCTCTACCTTTCCTTTGTTAACAAAAAATAGGGAGAACCGAGAAGACTTCCCTAGAAGTCTCTCGTAACGGGTTAGTTTTTGCAATTGACAAGTTTGTCAGAAATTTGACTTTTTATAGAGACTTCTGAGTAAGTCTTCTCTGGGAAGACTTTTAGGGAAGTCGTTCTTTATAGTTTAATGAAGTCTTCTCACTGTCACTAGAAGTCTACGTGGGTTACTTTGCAATATGACATATACTAAATAAATATATGTACGAGAAGACTTCTAAGAAGTCTTCTCACGGAAGACTTCTTGAGAAGTCTTCTCAGATTTTATTCCTGGTTTTTGTAAACCTTTGGCTCCGAGAGAAGACTTTCCTAGAAGTATTTCTAACAGAAAACTTGTAAAGAAGTCTTCTCTGGAAAAGTCAAATATAGTCAATTGCAAAAGTAACCCAAGAAGACTTCTTGCGACAGTGAGAAGACTTCATGTGAACACAAGAAGACTTCTCTAGAAGTCTTCTATAAAAATTCATTTTTTTGACAAACTTTGGTCAATTGCAAAATAATATTTTATCGTAGAATACTTCTCTAGAAGTCTTCCAGAAATCTTCTAAAGGTCTTCCATGAGTCTTCAAAATCTTCCAGGAGTCATTCGAAGTCTTCCAGGAGTCTTCCAAAAGTCTTCCGAAGTCTTCCAAAGTGTTCCACAAGTCTTCCAAGTCTTTCTAAATATTCTCTGCTTCTCCTTCATACCAAAAAAGAAAATATCAGATTCTTAACCAATGAATAGTATCAAAAATAAAAGAGGCATCAAAAAAGTCAAACCTTTAAACTTGTTAATGCCTTTAGAGGTTTCACCTACATAAAATGTTGTGTTATCTTCTTCTTCTTCATACCAAAAAGAAAAGGAAAGACCTTTAACCATTGCACACTATCACAAACACAAAATAAGAATAAAAAAGGTCATACATTTAATCTTGTTACAGTAAGTTGAATATACAACTTCTTAGAATCTAACATATAAAACAGACCAAAAATACATATTCAAAATTCATAGATCTACCTTTAAAGAAATGAAAGATGAGAACCATGTAATGAAAAATCTGTAAAAAAAGATAAATTAGTGAGAATACATAAGAGAAATGAATGTAAAGTTAGGTGTTTTCAAGCCTAAAGAGATTAGAGAGAGGTTGAATAGTTTTAGAGTGAGAAACATTACATTTTTGTCGCAGGCATTTGAGAGGAAGAAAGAGAATGTGTAAATTTTCTTTATATATGGAGACAAAAATTTCAATTAGGTTAAATATTTTCGATATAGAAGATTTCCCTATAAGTCTCCTCTTAGAAAACTTCCCAAATTATGAAATCTTTTGGAAGTCTTTCAAAACCCTATAATCTAATACATGAGAAGACTTGTGGAAGACTTCCAGAAGACTTCGCATTAAGCGGGAAGTTTTCCAGGAAGTATTCTAGTGCATTATGAAGTATTCTAGAAATCTTCAAAAACCCTATAATCTAATACATGAGAAGACTTCTGGAAGACTTGTGGAAGACTTCCGGAAGACTTCGCATTAAACGGGAAGTCTTCCAGGAAGTTTTCTGTAAGTCTTCTCGAAGTCTTCCAAAAACCTATAATCAAATAACTAACTAAATAGCAAAAAAACTTCATTAAACAAAAAATTAACTTATAATGTGATTAATATATACAAAAGTAAACACATACAGGTCAAAAAAAATGTTTTTAAAAAGTTTTCAAAAATCTAACCCTAAAATACAAACAATACTACAACATATATTACCACAACCTAAGCCAAAGACTATCATGACTCAATCTACATTCACTCAACTATGTTGAAAGTAATTCAATTTAGTATTTTTAAATTTATTAATGTTTATAGTTACATGATTTAATTTTTCTCATACAAATATTTTTTATTAAAAAATTAAGTTATTTTTAAGATTAAGTGTACGAGGAGACTTACATGGAAATTTTCTTAGGCGAAAAGGTTATAAATGTAAAATTGAATACAATTTTTGTTTGCTCATAAGGAATTTGTTGTATTTTCAATAGTCTTTTAGGTTACTTTTGCATTTGATTGAATTTAAGGTACATTTTTGCATTTAAAATCAAGTTTTGAGTCATTTTGCAATTTCCCTGCTATATATCTGTTGATCGAAAGAATAAAAGAGGAAAGAATTTTTTTTAAATAATATAATACAACCATAGGCATTATATTGATCATTTAATATTCTTCTTTGTTTAAATTAATGTTAAAACTAAACTTCTACTAAATCATTACTTTAAGAATTAATAAATTATGTATGTGAATAGATCTAAACTAAACTTTGCTAAACTAATACAATTTTAATTTTACATATATTTATCCAAAAATACATAATAATTGCAAAAAAATTACAAATATATATGTACATATAAAAATGAACTAAATACAACTAAAATGATGCATGTATATGATTTTAGATATTTAAAATATAAATAGTTGTAGTAAAAAATGTATTTCAGTATTCACCAAAAATAAATAAGACAATCCGATTTTGAACATAAAATTTTATATATAACTAAAATAAAAATATATTATTTTTAAAATATTTAATTATGTTATATATAATTATAAAATAATAAAATTTTATACATAAATGAAAATATTAAATAATTATTATAGTTAGCTATTTTGTAAATATTTATATATGTGCATGATCACGAGAAATCACCTAGTACTATATATTAGAGAGTGTATGTTACTTAATTTTATGTAAAATTTATTTTACCAGAAAATGTTATGTAAATTTATGGAAAAAATAGGGTACAAACTTTAAAGAATAAGAAATAATGTAATCAAGGTGGAATCAAAATATGTAAACAAGACAAAGAAAGTTAAACAAAAGAGAGGTTGATTTATTTCGCAAGAGCTCGATGTCTCTTGTGTGTGTGTGTGGATGAACGTGTGTAACTTCTTGCTCTGCCCTTATAAACAAAAAAAAAACTTCTCGCTCGGCTTCTCCTTTTATCCTTGCCTTTCTTTTTTTGATCTTTCTAATCAATGATTAAAACTCTAAAATCTTTTTTTCTGGTAAAACCGTAAATCTTGTTTTTGGCCAAAATCACAAGATCATGTTTTGTGTGTTTCCGCAAAAAACACAAATTTGTGTTTTGCAGACAAAACCATATAAATTAAGTTTTCCCATCAAAACTATAAAATTATGTTTTTCCGCCAAAACCATGAAATCATATTTTCTACCAAAACTACAAAAGTGTGTTTTCCAGCCAGAATCGTAAAATCATGTTTTTCAGCCAAAACTGTAAAATTGAATCTTTCCGCCAAAACTACAAATTATGTTTTCTTGTCAAAACCACCAAATCGTGTTTTCTCCCCAAAACTACCAAATTGTGTTTCCGGCCAAAATTGTAAATTTTGTTTATCCACCAAAACCGTAAAATTATGGTTTCCCGACAAAATTGCAAAATCTTGTTTTTCTACCAAAACCGCAAAATTAAGTTTTGTACCAAAATTACAAAAATTTGTTTTTCGCTAAAATTGTAAAATTGAGTTTTCCGCAATAACTGCAAAATCGTGCTTTCCACTTAAACCTTATAATTGTTTTGCGTCAAATAACAAAAGTCTTTTTCCTGAAAATAACAAAATTGCATTTTCCCTTGAAACCATAAATTTGTGTTTCTCTAAAGTCTAGGCTATATTTTTCCATTCCCCAAATAAATATTTTTTACTTAATAACCACTTAAACTATAAAGTTATTATTCATATGATAACCTTCAAAACCATTAACTCATTAACTTAAATGATTTATGGATTGATCCAATCCATTTGTCAAATAATTTGGTTTAATGCATGACCCAAACAAGCTTAAAACCATTTGTATATGGTTGGGTTTACTCATTTTGATACTCTTATGTCCAACTGCTTAAGTCTTCGTTATTTATTTGCATAAATCTTTCCAGTTTCCAAAAATAGAATTTTAATTCAATGCATGTCACTTCTCATTATTTTCAAACACCAAGAAATACAATAACATTAACCTACCCTTTCTCGAGTAGCAAACCAAGTAACCATTGCTCCTTCGTAAACGTGATTCCATAAAGACTGGATATAAGATATTATGTTTCAAACCAGTTTATCCACATACAAAATCATTTTTATTGGTGGATATGGTGTCTTTCCAAGATTCTTGATCTTCCACTCACGCCAGATGGAGTATAACGTCGCCTGAAAAATATCTCGTAGGAGGAAGAGAAAGAGTCTCTCCTAAGTGTTTATCCAATAATAGCATAAAGATACTAATCACTGATTTGTGCATTGAATGGTTAACAAATTGTTCATGATACCCTTCCATACTTCCTCCGAGTATGATCTAGGGTTTCCATTTGAGCATTATTGAGCATTCAAGTAGATACGCATTAGGATTGGTTTTAGAACTCGATCACCCGTAGCGAACCTATTTTAAATAGAAAACCACATCATAAAAGCATAATTTGGAGTGTGGCAACAAAATAGCCCTTGACACCACTCAACAAGTTCATGATTGTCTCGACATTCTCTCCATGTATTGTTTAAGCTGAATTTGGGTTTATATATGTTATCCTTACGTCTCTAGAGTTCGATATCATCCATTTGCGACAAGTCACAATCTCTGGTGTTATGGATTGCTGCCTCAACATTATTCAGAATCTCTACTCCATTGCCTCTCCGATGATGTTAGTAAATCTTTCTCAACCATTTCTTAAAGCTTTATGCCCAAGTAAATAAATCTTTTGCAAGTTCCTGATATTTTAGGAGTTTCCTCCAAGTCCAGAAGCCAAGTGAAGTGTTTTCCTTGACTGACCATATATAAACTTTTTGTATCAAGTATCGCTTTACCCATTGTACATGTCACATCCCCAGACCTGAATAAGGTCATCGGGATAGGCCATTGTTCGAGGAAACGAACCAGTCATGTCATATGACCTAAGACAAGCGTTCCATGGTCTAAGAGGATGGTTAAGTGCATTAGAAGACTTAAACTTAACCAAATACAGAAGGATACAAGGTTAGACCAGATGGACGAGTAATACGATAACTCGGTATTGAGTACAAGAAACTTGATCAGCTGGACAAAGATGGACTTAGCTCGGGCTAGCTCACACTGAGTACGGTCAGCTCCCTGAGCTAGACCACTAGCTCACTCAGATGGACCAGCTGGGATTCAGCTCATCTCAGCTGGACGGAGTGTTAATGTCTTGGGCAGTTGGACGAGTCCATGCCGTGGTTGGGTCAGCCGGTTGGGTCATGTGGTCTGGCCATTGAGCAATGGTGTGGGCAGTCCATAGACTCGGTCCAAGGCCTTGAGGAAGGGTTAAGTCCCATCTAGTATCTGCTAGAGGGCAGTTATAGGCGAATGGATGTAAGTGGGAGAAGTTATGGCCCAAGGGATGCGATGGGACCAAAAGGTGCCTATTCGCCCATCAAATGGTGTATCCTTGGCCAAGTCAGTTACCAACGCCTTCTTCTATAAATAGAGAACACTAGGCACGAAAATAAACATCCTTTTTCAGAAGAAAAACACATAGAGAAAGGCGAGAGAGAGAAAGAAATAACGAGAGACAGAAATCAACCAAACAAGGTTGATATTATCTTAGATAAGCAACAGAGAAATTAAGATCAATTGGGGAAAGACAAAGCTGACCAGAATGGGTCACAAAAGCAAAGAGAAAGAGTTGGAGAATATCCTAAAAGAAAGGTTAGTGGCATAAACATGGGTTCATAGTCTTGACAGTCGGATGATCCGATGTGGTCTAAGACCATGTGCAAACTGATTATGTCCAGTTCTCTCTACTTTTAAGATTATCATTTCTTCTACTATCTGTTGCGGATTGAATATGTGAGGATTGATGTCAGATCTTTACTCGGTTAAGCCGAAGTCTTGCCCGTGTTCAGTCTTACTCGCAAATCAAGGTCATGGGCCGGATTTGCTCTGCGATTTCAAGAGAAGACTCCCAGTGGTTAGTTTGGTCAGTTTAGATGGTTTGATGAATTACTAAGTACCAAGGCAAGTTGTTTTATGCATGAACATGGGTAAGGATCAAAAAAGGGATCTAACCAGTCCGTGTACTTGGTCGTATGATTGATGCAGATCATAGGTGGGTTGGTTTATGGTTCGTGTGTATTGCGATTGTACTAGGAATGGTTTCCTAGACATGGCCAATTATTATACATAATATTGGATAGATGTTTATGTATTTATACATAGGAACCGAACCATGCTTTTCTAGATCATTAGGATATTGGTTCATGTCTTAATACTTGAAGATATGTGATTTCAGTAACTGAGGCTGATTGTGATCAAGACAAGGAGCCATGGAGAATCAATCAGCGGGAATTTGTGTGGTGTTTGGGTAGATCGTATTAGGAGTGAACTTATAGTAGTCTATAGTGAAAACTGATTTCATTTGTGTAACGAATCTCCTTTCTCTTTATTAAAACAAATCGGTTTACCCATTGATATAATTGTTGTTTGAATTGATCAAGTACACATTGAAAATGGAATTGACTAAGTAAAATACATCTAAGACTAGAATATGAATTAAATACAAAGTAACGATCTAAGTGTAAAGCCACAGGTCTATGTTGGTCTTGAACCTCAGGATCGGGTCTTACAAGTTGGTATCAAAGCAGAGTTGATTCTAGGATAGTCTGGGTTATGGGGTAACACATCATACACGCTGGAGAGTCTTATGGTGAAGTTGATCCGATTGCTTAGCCTCGGGATTTTGTGTTTATAATTTGATATGCTCTGTGTAGTAAAGTAATCTAAATCCTTAGAGTGAAAAAAGCAAATCGGGAAGTCTCGAAAGAATCAGGAGGTGGTTGGACAAGCAAGCCATGCGCCTGAGAAGAAGGTTAACCCAACCATTAGGGATGACACCGGGGAAGTGTCACTAGTGGATCCAACCAACCTTATTGGATTACATGTTGATGGCAGTAATGGACATCATCAACCAGAGCGTGAAGGAGAGGGAGAGTCTTCTAACGTCAGACATCAAGAGGACCCGAATGATGGGGAAGTCAATGGGACCACAAGGCATGAGAATCAGGAGACCGAACCATCTATGAAAGAAGTTATGGAGGCCATGAAGCTAATGGGTAATCAAATGGATGCCATGACTCAGGTGGTCACATCATTAGTGAAGTCATCTGTGGGTCAGGGTTCACCAACTGCTATGGCTATATCGACAGCCAATGGTCAGGTCCGATAGACTGCCGAAGTGGTCGTGATCGATCCACCAGCTAGGGTTGAAAATAAGGTTGATTACCTAAGCGTTTTGGAACACATATCCCGACTGAGCACCAACACTTCTCAGATATCATCGATCCTATTGAGGCGGATGAGTGGAAGAACCGGTTGGTCCAGAACTTCAAAATCTACTCGTTGCTCGGAGGACTATTGTAAGGATATTTTGGTCCACTTCCTGGAAGGGGATGCACATAACTGGTGGCTAACTTTAGATAAGCGCACCAACAAGAACAGTAAGGACTTTCCAGACTTTGAAGTTGAGTTCAACCAGAAGTACTCTCCTACTGAGGCATGGGAAAAGTTAGAGGCTAAGTTTGTTAGATCAACCCTAGGCCGCAGGATTGTAAGAGAGTGCGAGGAAGAGTTCAACCGACTTAGGAGGTTTGTGGGAAGGGAACTCGAGGACGAGGAAGTACAGGTTCGTCGGTTCATTCATGGTTTACGAGTGTAATTGATGAACCATTGCTCGATTCGAACTTTTCACTCTGTGTATGAGTTGGTAGAAAGGATGGCTATGTTGGAAACCAACCTGGCTGAGGAGACTAGACTTAGGTCATGTGCATAGTCTTCAACCAGCAACACCAACGCTCGCAAGAGGAAATGCGACCAGGTCGATGGGGTAAAACTCCGAATGGTCGATCAGTGTGCCTAATGTGATGTAAGTCTCATTCCACTGAGTGTTGGAGAGACATTGGAGCTTGCATCCGATGTGGTAGCAGGGAGCATTTTATCCGTGACTGTCCTCTACTTTGGAATAGTCCTAACAAATCTTCTGGAGGAGGCCCAAGAACTTTTTACCGATGTGTTAATGTGGGACACTCCTCAAAGGAATGCCCACAACCACCATTAGGAAAAGGAACGGATCGAGGCTATGTTGGAAGATCGAACCCGAGCAAGGGTCCAAAAACAACACCTCAAGTGTTTGAGCTGTCACTGGTAAAATTCTGAACTTATCTTTTAAAATATAAAAGCATTGGATGGTATGGAACCTAGAAATTTAGATGTTTCAGAATGGGGATCTTGTAGGGACCATAGAAATTAGTGGTGTGAAAATACATGTGCTTTTCGAGACCGGGGCTACACATAGCTTTGTGAGTCCTGAGATGATCGAAAAGGAAATGTTCCAAATGGGAACAAAAGAGTCTGGAAGTATAGTGAATGAAGTTGGAGGCAAAGAGATGCGTTCACTAGGACTGGTCGAGAACGTTTCAGTGATAATTGTGGGCATGAATAAATCTGTTGATTTGATAGTAGTCCCCCTAAAGAATCACGAAGTGATCTTAGGTATGTACTGGTTATGAATGTATCGAGCTACCTTAGATTGTCACTGAGGTCTAGCTCACACTGAGTACGGTCAGATCCCAGAGCTAGACAACTAGCTCACTCAGCTGGACCAGCTGGGAGTCAGCTCATCTTATCTAGACGGAGTGTTATGGTCTTGAGCAGTTTGACCAGTCTGGGCCAGTCATGTGGTGTGGCCATTAGGCCAATGATGTGGGCAGTCCATAGACTCGGTCCAAGGCCTTGAGGAAGGTTTTAGGACCATCTAGTATCTGCTAAAAGGCAGTTATAGGCGAATCTATGTAAGCGGGGGAAATTATGGCCGAAGGGATGCGATGGGACCAAAAGATGCCCATTCGCCCATCAAATGGTGTATCCTTGGTTAAGGCAGTTACCCACTCCTTCTTCTATAAATAAAGGACCCTGGGCACAAAACAAACATCAGTTTTCAGAAGAAAAACATAGAGAAAAAGGGGAGAGAGAGAGAGAGAGAGAGAGAGAGAGAGAGAGAGAGAGAGAGAGAGAGAGAGAGAGAGAGAGAGAGAGAGAGAGAGAGAGAGAGAGAGAGAGAAATCTTCTTCTTCTATCTTCTTCTTCTTCTTCTTTTTCTTCTCCAAGAAGACTTCCAGTGGTTAGTTTAGTTTCGTAAATGGGGATGGTTAAATGAATGACTAAGTACCAATGGGAGTTATTTTATGCAGGAACAAGGGTTTTATGCATGAAAAAGGGTAATGATTAAACATGGGATCCAACCAGCCCATTTACTTGGCCGTATGATCGATGCGGATCATAGGCGGGTTGGTTTATGGTTCATTTGTATTGAGATTGTACTGGGAATGGTTTCCAAGACATGGCTGATTATTATACATAATATTGGATAAAGTTTTATGTATTTAGACATAGGAACCGAACCATGCTTGCTAGATCATTGACATGATATCGGTTCACGTCTTAATACTTGATGATATGTGATTTCAGAAATTGAGGCTGATAGTGATCAAGCCAAGGAGCCATGAATACTAAATCAACAGGAAGTTGCGTGGTGTTTGGGTAGATCGTATTAGAAGTGAACTTATAGTAGCCTATAGTGCAAATTGATCTCATTTGTGAAATGAATCTCATTTCTCTTTATTAATACAAATCGGTTTACCCATTGATATACTTGTTGTTTGAATTGATCAAGTACACATTGACAATGAAAATGACTAAGTAAATACATCTAAGACTGGAATATGAATTAAATACAAAGTAACGATTTAAGTGTAAAGCCGTGGGTCTATGTTGGTCTTGAACCTCATGATCGGGTCTTACAGTACCCACAATGATGAATTTGAAGCCGCACAAAGACTATCAATTCATGAATACATTTTTTGAAGTTTCAAAACACAAATCCAAAAGTTTGTTCAGCTCTGAATGAAAAAGCTTATCAACTATAGTCTACCAGTAAAATAAAATAATATTGTGTTCCATAATGTGATTTTGGATCTTATCTTTTCACAGTGGGGTATAATCATTTACATGCATCTGCTTTGTTATCAATGGAAGACCCATGTAGCACACATGGAGTGAATCAGAGACAAAACAGAAGTTTTCTAGAATTGTTTGTTTGTTTAGTTCCCGAAACCCAACTATATATAAGACCCGAGTAAGTTGAAAATCTAACAAAATGTCTAATACTCCTTGTATTGATCGTATATGCCCATCTGAGAGCTCAATAACATCATGAGAAAATCATAGATGGGTGAGTTTCAGACCTTAGCAATATGGATGATATCCAAAAAGCAAATCAGCTGCAGTGTTATCGATCATTCAGAATAACATGTGCATACCGATGACAAATAGGTATGGAGATAAAGAGAATCCATGTTGCCTCGTCTCCTACTGAAAAAGCCCGTAAGTTCATCATTTATCTCAAACCGTAAAGGATGCCAAAGTTACACACTTTTCAATCCAATTAATATATTTCTCTAGAATACCATGAGCAGATAAAGTGGTGAGGAGTAAGGGACACTAGACAATGTTAAAATCTTTTAAAAGTTCAGAGCACATCTTGTTGAGACTGAATTTTTGTGATACCTTTTGAATTTTTTTGAGGCTCATACAACTTCTCCACCAATAAGCGATCTTTGACAAAAGCTGATTGTTTGAAGCAATGATTTTGGGAGGAACCTTCTTCAGTATGTTTACTACATAAATTATGTTAAGTATGTTACATCACGATATATGTCTATAATCCCTCATGTGTTTTGCCTCAGCCTTCTTCTGTATCAGTGCCAGTATAGTAGAGTTGACACCTTTATGCAGAAATCATGTTTCAAAGAACGAATTGATTGCTACCACGAGATATTTACTTGGGACATGCCATGCAGCGTTATAAAATTCAAAAGAGTATCCATCTGGCCACAAAGACTTGTTACTAGCCATTTTGAATAAGATCTTTCTAATCTCATCTTTTTACGTCAGATATGAACATCGTTTGTCATTTGCCTCATAATCAATGTTTTAAAGAATCTTTAGTTCTCGACCTGCCATACCACTATAATCAGATATGTATAAGCCATGAAAGTAATCCACTACTTCTTGTTTAATCTCCTCCTGAGTGAAATCTTTTATTTCATCATCACTTTCAATTTCCCGAATAGAATTTTCACCCTTTACATTTTGCTGGCATTGTGGAAATGATGATTTTCCATCTCTTATCTTCATCCAATGCAGTTTTACATTTTGACTCAAAAAATTCTCCTCAATTTATGATAATATGCACCATTTATCATAAGCTCGTGTTTTGGCTTCCATGTTAATGTGTGAGGGTGTAGAGAGGGTACAATTTTGGCAATCACAGAGATTTCTAAAGCATCTCTTTTTTTCCAAGTAGTATCACCAATTTGTTCTTTACTCAGCTTCTTCAAAGCATTCTTCAGCTACTTCAACTTCTTACTAAGATGGTACATTGTTGAAGTCAAAGAGAAATATGGTGTGGTTCTGACCATAAGCTTTCCAGTAGTGGAAGAAAATCAGAATTTTGCAACTACATTTATGAACTTAAAATGCCTTTTTGGTCTCAGATCTTCCGATTGAATATTTATTCGGACCTGGGATGATTAGAGCCACTCACCCGCTTAAAGAACAACAGTGAGATTGGGAGAAGTAGGGTAACCAAGTGGAAATAATCAAAGTTCTATCAATTTTTTTACATATCAATCATGCATCCTTTTGTTACTCTAGTAAAGTTAGAGACATTGTAATTCATGTCTAATAACAGAAATATGACTATGCCTTGGAAGTCTCTCGTTCCATGTCATTCGGAGATTCTCGAAATCAGAATGAACCTCCACATCAAAAATATCTTTAAAATCTCTCATCAAAATCCAATTTTTATTTATCAACACTGGAAAAATCTTGATGGTTTTTTAGGTCATCCAGAGTTCTCGTCTTTCTTCCATTCTGTTTGAGGCATATACAGATAAGTAAAAATATTTTCTCTTGACATTCCTCTAACAAAATCGAGCCATTTGATAATTTGATGACTCTTGAAACAAGGTCTTCACCTTACCTTTGGCCCCACACCACCCAATCCTTCTCTTCCTACTATTTCATAAGTTTTGATATCAAAGATCAGTTTTTGGAAGAAAAAGGATGCAATCCTCATTCATTTTCCTTCCTTAACTTGAGTTTTCAATATATGACCGAACTACGTAGAATGTTTTGATCCATTCACGGATGACTGTGTGATTAGCAGTCTTATTTAAGCCACGTATTTCCTAGAAAAATCTTGACATTATTGGTTTCTTCTGTAGACTTTGTATCAAAAGGCTAGAATCATGTTATGTTGCTTGCGAATTTTCTGATTTACACAAAACCTTATTGATTATCCTTAGATATACATGGGAAAATAAGGTCTTTGGTTCACCACTTTGTCCTTTGGATGATTACTTTCTCAGTGGAATCCAATGAGTATCCATGGGAGTTTGATCCCTACTAACCTTTCTGGCTCTAAATATATCTCAACTTCTGCCATCTTTTCGTTGTTCTAATATTTCATAGTTACTCCCAAAATTTCCCTTTTTCCAAGTAAAATTTTTCTCTTTGTCTCATCTAGGCTCAATATTGAATACCTAGAGTTGGCAAGAAACGATAATTGACTCATATGCAAGCTCTGTTTATTTTATCGCTGATCTTCCAATCTTTCTATGGATACAAATTTTCCATTCATTTCAATTGAATTGTTTAACATTTCAAACAACTGATATGAAAGAAACTAAATATCATGGTAATGTGTGAAGTAGAAACAACTTACTCGAGTGTGGACTGATTGCTTGGTGAACGGGTTAATTCTGGAAACGAATTCATATATGAGACGATTTGGTGCAAATGCTATGGGCAGACCTAGGTTACAACTAGAGAGGCAAATGCCACATAATTTTTTTCATTAGGTTTATTAAAAAACTTAGAAATTTAAATGTTTAGTCTTCATTGCCCCATGCATTGCTATTAAATATATTGTTTACCATGTTATTATATACTATGCTAGTTTCGTCCCTGAATGTTATCCTTGATACATGTTGTTTTAATGTCTTTTTATTGGCTATGGAAACAATCCACAAGGTGAATTTCAATGGTACACTTGAATCGGATTATCTTTAACTGGGTAAGATGAATGAAAAGAGGCGATTCGAGGCAATCGTTGGGGACTCCTTTCCATCTCTTCTCTAGGTTCTTGCATGACGACGTGTATCTTGTCATTTATTGATTGGAGCTTTGCCTCCATCTGTTCTTCACGGTTCAGAAGGAGATCAACTCTTGATGTCTGTGCCTCCTCCTTGTTGTGTTGTGGTTATCCTTTTGAGTCAGCTACTCGTTTGAAGGGACCAGAGTCTGAGTGCTTAAACCTATGCTTACTTGTGTCAGCCTTTTTTCCCTTGTCTAATTGATTGGCTCTTTTCAATGGTTTAAGGTTTCCAGAGCTCAGTGTTTTCGTCTCTGAACTAGGACATAGTCAACCCCGCTTCGCTGCCTGTCCTCTCGGATCGCCTTCGGATAATCTCGGACCCTAGGATTATTCTCCGATTGATTTTCTCTCGGTTAATTGTTCTTGTTGGAGTTCCGACTTAAGGTAAGGCATGGAACCAATATAATCGATTAGTTGGCTGATAATAAGTTAGCTAACTTTAATCTCACTCTGGATGTCTTTGATTAAACATTATAGTCATTGCAAATCTTTTATATCTTTTTTTTTTTTGGGGGGGGTGC
>CAJHQP010010824.1:0-17224 GCA_905132765.1 Moricandia arvensis
ATGACATCAGGTAGCCCTTTAGGTTTTCTCCAGAGAAGCAAAACACAGCGGAGTCCTGCCCGATGGAAGAGCCATCGTCGAAGAAGGAGAAGCACCAGAACCGCCAGAACCGTGTAGTCTCACTGGAGAGGAAATCTCGCCCTGTTCTAGTTCCTTTCGTCGTTCCTTGAATCTTCTCTCTTTTTGTCTAGATCCAACAACTAGTAAGGAAACCCTAACTCTCTCTTTTTATTCTCTCCTATCTCTTTCTTCTTCTAGATCTTTGATCTAGGGTTGGTAGAAAACCAACCCTTGTTCTTATAGATATGGTTCGTGAGGAGACGTAGAACTAAAACGATAGTTTGATCTCTCGATCCGCAGATCTAAGTCCAAGGTGAGGACTGATGTGATTTCTTCATTTCTTCTTTCATTATCGCTTAATAGTTGGAGTTCTATCTAAATCATTCATACCTACGTGTTAGCTATAAGCATACGCTGTGGTTGTTGATAAAGTGACTATGTCTTATATATTGTATTGTAATGTGTGAACACCTAGATCTATTGCTAGGTTGTTAAAAACATGGTTGAATGATATTTGAGGATTGTATGTGATGATTGTGTTGAATTGAGGTTATGTTATATGTGGGTGATGTATATGTGGGTGGTGTATATGAGTTAGAGAATGGCATAAGGCATATGTGTGCCGGTGCAAACGTGGTGGAAGTACGCATGTCTCGGGTGTTGCATTGTTTTTGTTGAATCATGTGGAATCGTGTGAGTTGGCATGATTCATCACCGGAGTGGGCATGCGGTGTGGCCTGTGTGGTGAAGGAAGAATGTAGTAGCGTGATGTCGTGGAGACAATGTGGAATGTATGAACATGGGTGGCGGATCACGGAGAACCAAAGTCGGTAACGTGATTGCGTGAAGGCGTGAAACTCGCATAATCAGCGTGATGTCATGAAGAAAACGTATATGGTGAGCTCTCCCGCGACAACATGAGGAACACGAGGACCGAACGAGGTGGTGTGGTCTTATGTTGGCACCGTCGGGGTTTATCCTCGTTTCTTGTTGATTGCTCTTGCTTTACTGGATGTTTTAGGTAGAGCTTTTGTTATGTTGTGTGGTGAACGTCGGGTGATGATTTCGGGGGCTCATGGAGCTTCCCTCACTGAGCTTTTTGTCGAAAATGCTCACCCCTCCTCCTTCTTTTCCATTTTCAGGTTCGAACTCATATTAGTGGGGTTTTTGTCAAGGATCCTAAAGACACATTGTTTCGGCTTTGTGGCTGGAGACAAGTGTAATGATATCACCGACCATTTCACATATGCTGGATCGGGGTGTCATATTTGGTATCAGATCCCAAGAAAGACTCTCTAGTCCTAACCTAGATGGTCAGTCTCGACTCAAACCAATATGACTCGAACAAGTTCCTAATTTCTTACTTGAGGGTTGAGTTTTCCCATAGTCCGTTTGGAATTCGGGGCGAATTCCTAGTTAAGTGGGGGAGAGTTGTCAACATCTCGGGCCCGGGCCCGGGCTAGTAAATAATAAGGAGGCTCGTGATGTTATGGTCCATGTAGAGAAACCCTAGGTTTTTTTCCTTTCCTCTCTTATAGAAAGGAGGTAGCCCTTTAGGTTTTCTCTAGAGAAGCAAAACACAGTGGAGTCCTGCCCGATGGAAGAGAGAGTCGTCGACGGAGAAAGAGAAGCACCCATAACCACCAAACACCGTGTAGTCTCACCGGAGAGGAAATCTTGCTGTGTTCCAGTTCATTCTCGTCGTTTCCTTGAGTCTTCTTCTCTTTTGTTCTAGATCCAACAACTAGTAAGGAAACCCTAAACTCTCTCTTTTGATTCTCTCATATCTCTTTCTTCTTCCAGATCTTTGATCTTGGGTTTGGGTAGAAACCAACCCTTTTTCTTGTAGATCTAGTTCATGAGGAGATGTAGAAATCAGATCTACATCGTTTAATCTCTCGATCCGAAGATCTAAGGCCAAGGTGAGGGACTGATGTGATCTCTTCCTTCCTTCTTTCATTATCGCTTCATAGTAGGCGTTTCTATCTAAATCATTCATACCTATGTGTTATCAATAAGCATACGAGTAGTTGTTTGTTAAATGAACTATGACTTATATATCCATATATATATATATATATATATATATTGTATTGTATTGTAATGTTCGAACACCTAGATCTATTGCTAGGTTGTTAAAACGTGGTTGAATGATGTTTGAGGATTGTATGTGATGATTGTATTGATTGGGGTTATGTTATATGTGGGTGATGTATATGTGGGTGGTGTATATGAGTTAGAGAAAGGCATAAGGCATATGTGTGCCTGTGCAACTTGATGGAAGTACGTATGTCTTGGGCGTTGCATCGTTTCTTGTTGGATCATGTGGCAGTCGCGTGAGTTGGCATAATTCATCGCGGGAGCGGGCATGCGGGATGCCTATATGTGAAGAAAGAACGTAGTAGCGTGATGTCGTGGAGACAACATGAAACATATGAACATGGTGGCGGATCACGCGAGAACCGAAGTCGGTAACGTGATTGCGTGAAGGTGTGGAACTCACATAGTCAGCGTGATGTCGTGGAGACAACGTATGTGGTGAGTTATCCCGGGACAACATGAGGAACGCAGGAACCGAACGAGGTGACATGGTCTCATGTTGGCACCGTCGGGGTTTATCTTCGTTTCTTGTTGATTGCTCTTGCTTTACTGGATGTTTTAGGTAAAGCTTTTGTTATGTTGTGTGGTGACGTCGGGTGATGATTTCGGAGCTCATGAAGCTTCCTTCACTGAGCTTTTGTCGAAATGCTCACCCCTCTTCCTTCTTTTCCATTTCAGGTTCAACTTATATTAGTGGGTTTTTGTCAAAGACGTCATGAGATCCTAAAGACACATTGTTTCGCCCTTGTGGCTGGAGACAAGTGTCATGATATCGCCGATCATTTCAGCTATGCTGGGTCGGGGTGTCACATTATGTGTTATTCAATCATCCAGATTTACTAATGGATTTGATTTCATAATAAATTTGAATATATTTGTATGGATTTCTTTGTTAAAAATACAAAGACACAAATCCAAGAAAAAAATTCCGGATTTGTAAATACTAATTAATATTTATATGTTAGATTTGAAAAATCAATATATATTACATTAATTTGTAAATACTATGTGAATTTCTAAATACACTAAAATACATAAATCAATAATATCTCCTAATCTAAGTGGAGATTATTCGTTCATGTATTTTAATAGATTTGGGAATCCAAACAAAATCAAGTGTTATTGGCTATATGATTCTAAAATATGAAATCATGTGTTATTAGTTTCCTTATTTATAAACTCTAATTTAAAATAATGTGTTATTTAATCCTCCGGATTTACGAATAGATTTGATTTCATAATTGATTTTAATGGATTTGAATAAATTATTTTATTAAAAAAAAACTCAAATCCGAAAGAAAACCTCCGGATTTTGTAAATAAAATTCATATGTTAGATTTGAAAATTACTATATTTTACATTGATTTGTAAATACTATATGAATTTCAAAATACAATAAAGTACAAAAATCATATGTGAATTTATATTAAACTTTAGGTTTTAGTTAGATACAATCAATACAACTATACAATTTCTTAAAAACAACTAATATTTATTTGAAACTTCCAAAAAAATAATTCTAACTCAAACACCCATGATAACAGAATAAAACTTGTTACTCCTAGTTTTTATATGATAGATATAAACTTTAACTCAAACACCCACAATATCTTTTTTAGATGATAGGTATACTGACATTTAGTTATTTAAGGATTATCATCTTCAGATTTTCTCATGTTGATATTTATAATATTATTATAAATTTAAGTATATTGTAACATGTAAGAATCTTTTTTATTTTGTGTGTATATGTACTTTAGTTTACTTAACAATTTACAAAATAAATAAATAATTAAATTAATTAACCATCTTTTATTTATTGTAATAATGTTATAAATTTAAACATAAAATTCTATGTGTTTATGTAAGTTGAAATTAATAAAACTTAATATATATATATATAATTATTTAATAATAATTACCAAATTATGTAGATATTTATAAATTTTAATGTTATTTAGAAAACTCTATATTTATATTTTTGAAAGAAATAGTAAAGTAATATTAGATCAAAATCTTAAAAGAATCTATAGAATATTTCTTAGTTATTAAATATAATTACATATAATAATATGTTGGAAACATTAGTGGGGAAATATATGAGAATATTAGAATAAATGTTATGAGTCTATTTGTAATGAATGTCAACAACTTATCATCAGTAGATAAAAAGCTTGTTTTAATAGTATAGGCTAGAATAAAATCTGTTCCATGCGTGGTAAAGTTTCATTTTATAGTTGAACATTTATTTTGTTTTATAGATTATTTGAGTTCGTATTTCTAGAATTCTTCTAGAAAGATCGTAGCTTGTCATGGGCTCGGAAAGTCGAATATATGTCTTTGTATATGAAGTATTATTCAGAAGTTCACACTAGCTCTAACTTTAACGATTCACCCTGAATTATATCTTAATCTTATTTTTTCATCTAGTTTTGAATGGTTTGAGATCTTTTTTAAAAAGTAATCTTTTAAGGGATTCATTTTGAATATGTTATTTTGTGCTATTAGTTGGTTATATTAGTTAATATATGATGTGTTTAAAATTGGATTTAATATATGTTGATTCCAATTATAATTGATTAGTTTTTTCTGAAAAATATAAAAATTTATAAGTATAAGATATGTTAGTTACAGATTTGATGAATGAAATCTAGAGAAATAACTATTAAGATATTCTTTAGAAATATTTGAAAATAGGTAAGTGTAGGTATTTGGGAATATTTTATTTAATATAATATTAAAAGTTATAGTAATTACAACTTTATGAAATCATATATATTATGGTATATTTATCAATGATTTTCAAAACTATATTAACATATTATTATATAAATATGAATTTCTTGTTATATTTAATGTGTAATGATTTTATGATTAATCAGTATATATAAACTGTTCATTACACACTATATTATAATATTATTATGGTATATACTTGGATTTGTAATATAAAAAAATCACAGAAATGTATAGAGTTATGAGATATGTATTTTTTTTACAATCATCTATATTTATATAATTTATATTTATATTAGTATATAAGTGAAATTTTTATTAAGTAGATGTGATATTATTTTTGAAATACATTCTTGTATTAATGACAAATTTGATTTGAATTGGTATGAGTTGATTTGGATAGAGCTGGTTAAACATGTTTATGATAAAATACATATATATATTTATATTTATATATATATATATATATATATATATTTAATAAAATCTAAATGATTTAGATGAATCCGTGTTTGATAGTCCGAAATTAAAATATAATACATGAAGTCTAAAATAAGACTCTAATTTAACAGATAGATATATTTTAATATTTTTATTTTTTTTTGAATTAATGTATATTTTGAAAACAAATCTAAGATTTTAAAATTTTATTTCAATGAATTAATAATTTAAATTGTGGTTATCAGTGAAATATATATTTTCAAAAACAATTATATGATTTTTAATCTTGGTTTTAAATCAAAACTAAATTAATTTTAATTGCTAATTACATTTAATGATAATTAGAATTTTAATTAATCAATTACTAAAATAAATTTTAGAAAGATTTTAAAAAGAAAGTCATTTATTGGATTTACAATAAAAGATGAAGATACTAAAAAATATTATAGTTGGACTATGTATAATTTGATAATCTTTTTTAAAGGATGGTAAAAATAAAAAATCACACATAAAAAGTCATATGACTAATTTAATAGATCAGATTTTAATATTTTATTATAATTTTTATTTTACGCCTTATTATATATGATTTTTTATTTTCTGCAAATGCTAAGAGAATTTAATATTATTTTTGGTCAATATATAAATGTTAATTTAAGTGAAATTGTTAATTTTAGTGCAAATTTAATATTTTATTTATTAATTTTAGGCTGATATATAGTTTATATCTGGATATATAAATTATACAACATATATGTATACGTTAAAATGCATATAAAATTAAGATGAAGCCATTATTATTCATTAGTTAAAAAATATTGTTCTTGTTAGGATAAATATTAGGTTGACTTGTCATTATCTTTATTTCATAGTTATCCTTATCCATCATAGGATAGTGTTTATCATATTTCTTATGACCGTCTATGATCTTGTATAAATATGATGAGATATGAATGAAAGAAAATAGACTTTCCCACAACACGTTATCAGCACGAAAACTTGTAGCTTTGGGAGATCTGTTCGCGGTCTACTCTACAAATCTGAGGAGGTCCATTCAGATCACAAAAAAAAGTAAAAGATCTAATCCTAAACCTAAACCTAAAAGATCTAGACATCCGTAACATAAAAAAAAAAAAAAAATTTGCTTAATGAAAGATCCAATGAAAACAAACAAGTTCATGAGTGCATGAAAGTTTGTTTAGGATCCGAGAACTATTACTAAGACGTATTCGTCTATAATATATGACGAGAGCATGAGTTCATCGGTAAAGTTTGCTATTACTATAAGACGTATTCGTCTATACTATAAGTTGTATATATAATCCGATTTTTTTAAGCCGTATAACGTTTGATAATGATAGAACTTTCAGATCCAAAACACAAATTTAATAACGGTAGATCAGATTATTGCTAGATCCAAAGTACATCGGTTTTATATTTAATAACGTTTAATACGAACTCGTACGATCAAGCTTAAAACTTACGATCAAGCTAAAAACTTAAACGTACGAACATGAACAATCAAGCTTAAATCAATCCGCATATACGAACACGGTTGCATAAGCATACGTTTTTTCCAAACTTGAATTCGTTTTAAGATCAAGCTTTCCTCAAGTCAATTTTAATGGAGTTTGGAGAAGATGATATTTCTTCTCCAGCAAGTAACCGATTTAACAAATAAATCTAGTATTTATATGCTCTTAATTTCTGGTATGCCGATCAATATATATATTTATTGCTTTGCTAATATAATCAATCAGCCGTATTGTTTGACTTAGTCCCATTCATATAATTTATTGTATCTATGTCACTCGTTACTAAGCATATTGCTCATTAATTGATTTATTCACTCGCTAACTGAAGCGCACATTTTCATATATTTATTTTGATTATTTGTACTATATGCCATACATACGTGTTTAAATTCATAGATTTACCATATCACTTGTACATGTTTGACTCATTCATAGCTTAAAAACATGATGTGCAGTTTTTTTTTTTTTTTTTGTCATCTATGGATTGTTATTAACCTCCAAATGTATCCAAAGTTCAGAATACAACATCATCCATCACTAAGAACAATGGAATGATCAACAAAAGACAACAATCCGATAGATTATGGAAGCATAAGCCGACATACCCGGAGCCATAAGCCGGACAACCCCGGAATCAATACGAAATAACTAAAATGGAGAACTTAAATACAAACATTCACCTATGCTCTACTATGCCTTGAAGCAACATCAAGTCCACCACAGCTTTAAAGAACAAGAAAGCCAATAACAAGAACATCACGTAGAGCCGGAAGCTAGCACCACAGCCATAAGGACAACCAAGATCCACAAACCAAAACACACCAAGACATGAGCGAACACACCAGCTCCAAACTGCTGGGATAGACCAAAAGACCCTTTTACTTCCCGACTGTTTTCTGGAAGAACCAAAACAAAGTCGCAAGGAGAAACTTCAAACACTGAAGAAGAACCATCGAATACACAGATGGAGCGACAACAACCAGACACGCAGACCACACTATCAAGAGCAGACTCCAAACCGGAATAAGAAGGCATAGAGCTCATAAACCAGTAAGGACAAGGATACACCAGCACAAGCCAAGTACTCAAACCCGTTGCTCAAGGAGATAACCAGAGATGCTTAACAAATAAAAACATGGCGGAAACGATTGACTTACAAGGACACTGAAGCTAAAGATGTGAACCAAAGGAGTTAGTTCCACAAACCCTCGGCTATCGAGAACAGAGCAAAGCAAGGTGAAGACATTAAGGAGCAAAACGAGACTAAAGGGACTCTAGGAGGACTAACAGGGAAGGAGAGAGGAGAAAAGAACCAGAACAAACAGCCACTCTTGGAACATTTAGAACTCATCTCAACAGATCCGATGGAAGAAGTAACTACCCACATCAGAGCCGGCTAAGTCCTGCACCGCGCACCAGAAAACAGATTCAGATCTGGTTAATTATCACAAACGAACATCAGAGCGACCACGATCTAAGCCTCATCTCAGAACCAAACCAAGCCACCGAGAGACCTTGTCTCAGCCGATTAACATAACTAGACGACACTACAGGCCCTCTCACGGCTCCGACGAGACTCGCCGGACACCGGAGAGGGTAGAACCAACACAAGCTTTTTTTTCTCTCCGACGGCTGCTAGGGCGAACTCTCTCTTTGCAGTTTAAAACCTATAATTACTACTAAAGTCATGATTAATTAGATCTATGCATACTTTATTAAATTTATGTTAGAAGTTTAAAAGTGTTAGAGTTTGTACGAAAATAAATTCTGATAGAAAAGTATTTGCATGACTATTATCAATATATTTTGTAAATCATAGTCATTATTATCAATATATTTTGTAAATCTAAAATATTATATAATAGAATATTGCACTAGATTCTTTTCACCATATTTGTGCTCGCATACTTTTATAGTTATTATATAAGATACATTAATAATATATAACAATTCGTATATATATATAAATAAAGTATACCAATATATATAAAAGAAAAATATATATAGAAATATATTATATATTACAAAATATATATATATATATATTTATAAAATTATTTATATATAATAAAGTAAAAATATATACCTCTCTATGTATATAAAGTATATACAAATAAATAATAATATAATTATTATATCTAAAAGTATGAATCTATTATTAAATTCAGATGTCGAGACTCCATCACCCGGATTACAATGCCCTTGATCTCAATGGAGACAATTACCTTGATTGGCCAATGAACACTTCAGCCGATTTGAAGTCTAAAGGACTCGGGAAGTGTATCAAATTTGGCAATGACACCCTTGCATGCGAAAGGCGTAGAGCTATTTTGATAATGAGAAAGCATCTCGTGGAGGATCTAAAAGATGAGTGCAGCCACATCAACGATCCTTATGATCTCTGGTCAAGATTGAACACCATGTTCTTTGAGCCATTGTTATATGAATCAGAAAACAATGGAAAGTTCTGAGGTTCCAGGATTATGAATCTGTGGATGACTATCACTCTGCTCTTATGAGAATCACTTATAGTCTTAGACTATGTGGTGAAGTGATAACAAACAATGATTGTTAAACAAAACTCGTGACACATTCCATTCAAAGGAAGTTTTGTTATCACATAAGGCTAAAAGTTTCACAACCTATTACGACCTTCTCTCATACCTTTTGGTCGATGAGCAAAAGAAGCAGAAAAGGAAAGACAACCTCAATAAACTTGACAAACTCATGATACATTCTGAGAACCTAGCATGTGAGACGATATACGGCGATGCTGAAGAAGCTAAGAAAATAAAAATCGGGTGGACTCATATATATTATGAGATAGGTCTATACATTGAATAGAGAATCAATGTAAGCTATGTCCAAGGTGTTATTATGGACTGGTCGGCTATTGTTTAAGCCTTTAGACTTTCTATTTTTTTTTTAAGCTTTATGTTTCGTTTTTTTTATTATTTCCTGTAGTGCTTTGTTTTAAACTTTATATTATGAAATGAATAAGTTTATTATTATTATTATTATTATTATTATTATTATTATTATTATTATTATTATACAAAGCACCTATTTATGAAAAATTTTGAAAATTTTTTTTTCAAAAATTATTTTTTTTGAAAAAAAACGAAAATTAAAATAATAAAGCTTATATTATAGAAAATATGATTCATACTTCATAAAGATGAGTACAAAAGATGAGTACAAAAGATTAAAGAGTATAGTTGCCTAGTTATAAGAACTATGGCCAAGGCAATGCCTAAAGGGCTAGAGAGATCCAAATGATCTATATTCACCCATGAGACCCATTGAATTATAAAGATTAAGTATAAATGGTTTCCCAAATGAGAAACAATGGGTAAGAAAGGAAAAATAAGATTTTTCGATATATTTGAACTAAAAACCGCCCAGGACTATACTTATGCACTATACTGATATAAACTATGTTAAGAATCAGTAAGCTAAGCGGCAAAAGAGCCATGGATACCAAAATTGGTATATCCACGAAAATTACACTTAATGGCATGACTAGATTAGCCGTCCAGGTCTAAACATGATTGCTATTGCAAAGGCACCAGAGTTATCCCATAAAATCTCACGTTGTGTAACATGTACACAAGGGAAACTCATTAGGCTTTATTGTCCTAAGCATCACGGAAAATGAGTATGTTCATGAGGGGGAGTGAGTATTAAACCCAGTGATACATGACCATACAGCAAATTCGTGTAACATGGGTTGTAACCATGTCATAAAAAGGCTTAGAGATTCAGGTTCTCTTGGTGATAAATCACCCACATCCAGCCTAATGCTTAGGTACATTATGAATGTACATGTACAATGCAATGTATGCATCAGGCCATATAAGTGAGCATAGATATTCCCATCTCAGAATGAATACGGGTCATAAAGCCAGACATATACCATCTTGAGATTTTATTAAACAAACCACCACAGACAAATGTGTCGTCTAAGATGGAACCTCTGAAGAGGATTGAGAATATATGTTGGATAAGTTTGTCTTTCTCCCACAAGTTTTAAAGAAACCTTGAGCAAAATATGGGTGATCAGATTGTGGCCAGATACACGGATTGAATAATTATGAATCCCACTATCCAACATCAAAAGAAGAAAGATATAAGTTGGATATGATAAGAAAAAGAGAATGGTATTGACCATCATTGTCTTGGCAAGATCCTCGGACCAGAGAATATGATTTAAGACGTCTAAAGAAAGAAAGATTATGCAAAGCTAGCTAAATTAGATGCCAGACACATAGACCCGAGAAAGAAAAGAAAAAGGTCATACCAGCTCAGCACCAAATGAATTTGATGTCCTAGAAGAGACACAAACAAGTTGCTACAGAGTCTACTATAGATAGACCAATATGTTCCATAAGAAAAGAACCTCGGAAAAGAGAAAAGGTGCATAAAATATGAAATCCGAGGTCAATAGGGAAACCAGATCAGACATAGAGATAAGGCTGGCCAGCTGAAACATCTAAGGTACCAGACCATGTAGCTTGGGACACCAAGCTGCGAGGTATTGAAGGTCCTAGATAAAAAGATCTCAAATCGATTGGATCATGTCTGAAGTACAATGGAACGTAGAAACAGTATCGATACCAATGATATAAAAATGCGCAAGATAAGTAGCACTTGATCATAGAGATATAAGCGAGGATCATGAACCCACGAAAGAGTACTCATAAAAAAATAAAAGAAACCGTGGGGTTGGAATATACATAAAGAGTGATGGGCGTATTGGCCATAGAAACGCCATCAGATAAAAACCAGTGATGAATAAAAGAATCTTGTGAGAAAATCGTGAGATAGTAAAAGACATTCAAGCATAGCTTGATGACACAAGGATACTCACAAAGATTAAGGAACACTTTATAAGGAGATATACTCCAATGTGGTGGAGGCTACTAAATTTGACAAAGTCTGGTCAATAGATTGACATATAAGTATGTAGTAAGTAGCATATGGTTCACTGGAGTAATGGTTAAAAGAAACAAGAAAGTGAGAAAAGAAATTCTCAAAGAACAGCATGTTCCTAAGCTGTTTATGGATTTAAATTATGCAGCTGCAAGTAATGTGAAAAACTAAGAAAATACTTAGTACAATCAGTCCATATGTTTATATAAAGATGTATGAAACCCTTGTGTTTATACTAAGCCAATTCTTGAATAGAATGAATGGTTCAAATGACTAAGTCATTGGTATGAGTGTTGGAATCAATACAACCAAACCTCAAAATAAGTGGACGTATGGAGAGGCTAAGAAAGCCGTATGGTCCATACTAAAAGTACATACCGACCAAGGCTAGGTCCGCTTACATTCTAAATCCAATCATCCATGAGGGATGACTAGTATATTGGTCCAAAACGTGGTATAACATTATAGGTCCTAAGGAACAAAGATAGTGCACCAAAGACAAAGTTGTTATAGCAACATTAGTCATTCATTGACAAGTTACAGATATGTGCGAGTAAGGTCATGGGACACCATCAGAAGGAATGTATGGTACGGGATGTTTTAAAGTTATAGTATGGGACAAAAGTAAAGGCACGACCATAAACTTATACCTATGGATAAAGGAAACCATAATGAACTAAAAGAGTGACTAGAAGTATGCCAAATTGAATCCTAATAGATATGGTATTTCTAAAAGCAAGAAAGGTCGATAAGCCATGTATAAGGTCCATAAGTGTATTTGACTGCAGATCCATAGTTTGATGAGATCATAAAACTTATTGCAGCAACTAATGAGATAACCTCAGACACTCATAGGTTATGGACGTGATATATAAGGTCTATTAGCTAACATGGATATATCACAAGATAAGAAAGAAAGATCGACCATAATGGACAAACCATTAGCATATACAATTAACATATGACCAAATGGACTAGGCGTGTCCATAAGAATCTAAAGATGATTCATATATGATTGGTCGATGACCCTATATAAAATGTCCACGTCATGGCTAAACCATGAGACTAGAATATCCGTGGAACATAAAAGAACATGCGAGTAAGATTTAATCGCAGACTAAAAGTCCATCTGAGTACCGGTCGAGTGCCATCCATCCAACCAAGACATAGAGTGATCAGCAGCAAAGATGTACGTCATGACCACATCTTAATGGAGTTCCAGAAGACATAAAGACGTCTAATAGTTACAAGTTCATTCAAGGGAAAATCCAACTGATCATCTTTAAGTCATAGGCAACCTCGACGTTCCGGAAGCTCAGACACCAAATAGGAATGCGTCATCTACAGTGGTGCATTCATCAGGGGGAGTTACATGTGTTGTACTCTTTTTCCTGTCCTGGCTTCCCTTTTACCACATTGGTTTTTGGGTTTACCAGGAGGGTTTTAATGAGGCAACATCCAAAGCATGTAATAATCCCTGAACCAGACATGTCAACCAGGGGGAGTGTTAGGATAAATATTAGGTTGACTTGTCATTATCTCTATTTCATAGTTATCCTTATCATCATAGGATAGTGTTTATCATATTCCTTATGACGGTCTATGATCTTGTATAAATATGATGAGATATGAATGAGAGAAAATAGACTTTCCCACAACAGTTCTCCTGATGTGTTAATAATTGTTTGTATTTTGTTAGATATTCATTAAAAATTTCATAGTTATTGTAAATCTGTTATGTAGATTCATGTTTGATAGTTGTTAATCTGATTGAAAATAGAAAATTTTGAACTTGTTGTTAATTAGTATTATCTTGATACTCTGATTGAAGTGCTTGGGATCCATAGGAACCGGCTTTCCATTACTTGCTTCTAAGTTCTCCCTTTTAGTTTATTAATTTCCTCCTTAGATCCTGCAACTTTTCTAGGGTTTTGTGGGACTTCCTACAAACTTCACAAGTCTCCATGTGCATTTTACGCTTGTGGTTGAAGTATGTTGACATTATCTAATCTCCCAGGGACTAAATTAATATACTTCCACTAATCCCTAGGTAAACGTCAAGATAACATAAAGATGACGTTAAAGTCCATACCTCTTAAACCAGATTTGAGTATAAAATCTTGCAATGTTGTTCAAGAAACAGTTTTGGGGTTTGTGTTGATTTTGTGTGTTGTACAGAGCTTAAAGGATGGTGAAGACGAATGTATTATCCAAGATAAGAGCTTTCAGTGGCGTCAACAGACCCATCTATGTCTTGGCTGGTTTGGCATTTCTCATCTCACTAGCTACTCTGGCTAAGTTCAATTACATCACACCACTAAGGTTCTCTGGTCGGTTCTGTACCAATCATGGAAGCTTTGAAGGCGACAACTATATCCGCGGAAGCCAAATGAGAAAGACAATAGAATCAACCATCTTTAAAATCCACCAAGAAATGGATGATCTCAAGGCTTTAGAAGCTAATTCATCTGCTCCACCATCTGATTCATCAGCTTCAGGTTCCATGTTTAGGCATGTAGCCTTCCTTGCAGATGTTCTTTCACTGATTCAGGCAGTTCATATGGAGTTGCCTTCTTTCGAAGAAGTGGATCATCCCTTGAAGCAGAGGAATGGTGACCCTGGCGAGCATTTCATGAGGGAAGAGATCAAGAAGTACATAAAGATCAAACCCAACAGGCTTGGGAAGCAGAACTTCATGGGAGCTAACGGAACGTTCACTTCCATAGGGCACGCTTGCTTTGCGATGAAGAACGATCTAGAAGAGTATATGGACTACGACGTGGGGGAGATCTGCAACGATGACTGGAGACTAGCTCAGAAGCTTATGGTTCACGGATGTGATCCGTTGCCTAGAAGACGGTGCTTCTCACGTGCACCGCAGCTATATTACAAACCGTTCCCGATCAACGAGTCTTTGTGGAAGCTTCCTGATAACCGGAACGTGAGATGGGGACAGTACAGATGCAAGAACTTTACTTGTCTCGCAAGCAACACTACATCAAGAAAAGGGTTCTTCAAATGCACTGATTGCTTCAACCTCACGCATCACGAGTCTCCGAGATGGGTTAACCCCGGAGAACTCGATCCAGAGACAAACCAGACAGCTGATTTTTCGATACAGGAAGTACTGGAGATCAAACCGGGAGAGATTAGAATAGGGTTGGACTTCAGCGTTGGCACAGGGACCTTTGCAGCGAGGATGAGAGAAAGTAACGTCACCATTGTAACAGCAACAATCAACCTAGGAGCTCCATTCAACGAGATGATCTCTCTGCGTGGTTTAGTCCCCTTGTACTTAACCGTGAACCAGCGGTTACCCTTCTTCGACAGCACGCTTGATATGATTCACACGACTAGGTTTCTTGATGGATGGATCGATCTGATACTTCTGGACTTCGTGCTGTTTGATTGGGACAGGGTTTTAAGACCAGGTGGGTTGTTGTGGATCGATGGTTTCTTTTGTCTGAAGGAAGATTTGAGTGATTACACGGATGCGTTTAAAGCATTGAGGTATAGGAGACATAAGTGGGTTGTGGTACCTAAGAGAGATAAAGATGATAAGGAAGTTTTCTTCTCTGCTGTGTTAGAGAAACCTCCAAGACCCTTTAGATGATTCAATCATTGCATAAGGTTTTGTGTTTACTATTTGTCTTTGTAACTGAAAATGTGAAAATGCAGTAAGATATTGTTTGATTATAAGTTCCTATTATTGTTCTTACAAAATAAAAGGTGTTATATATATCTGACATTATGTTTGTAATAAAAGATACAATGTAGGTTCCACAATGATTTAGCTTTTGTGACTAAGAAGAAGTTGTTGGTTCATGTATTCTAATAATCAAAATAAAGTTATTGATTTTTAAATTGTTAAGTTTAAGCGTGAACTACATGGTACATGTCACTTTTGTTTATTCTCATAGTCACTTCTTATTTGTGGAGCACAATTGTTGTTTTCAAGATTATTTATGATAGATTTAGAATAAGTTACTTAAAATGATACATTTTATCTTTTTTTTTGCAGCTAAAGACACATTACGGTTTTGGCACACTTTATGTGTACGGCTTGGTAAATTGGAGACAAAAATTCCCATGTCTGATTTAAAGAAAGAAACGATTAAAGTAACTACTTTTTACGTTAATAAATTAAACGATGCATTTTGAGATAAAACGAAGAAGATGTGGTGGTTACAAAGTTGTGGATACGAAATGGTGGAGTGTATATGTTAGAGACGCATCGTTATTGTTGTGGACGTAATTGTTGTGGTTGGAGTACAAAAGGTACAAAATTCTAACACATATACTATGGATGTGATATGGTGGGTAGGTCAACTAACTTAACCTGATAAGAAAACATAAAGTAAAAGATTTAGGAACCACAAAAATTAAAAAAGCATACATAATGTTTGGGAAGGGGACATATGGACATGTTGATGTGGATGGGTAATTTGTGGACGGGTGAGTCATGGGGACGAGAAGTGTGGACATGAGTGTTGTGATCTGGTGATTTGTGGATGGAGTCCTAAACTTTGTGGTTGTGGCCAGTGGAAGTGTGATGAAGAGTGATGGATAATGTGATATAGTTTTGACTTTAAACTGCTGGCCTAGCCAACTATAAATTGCTCCGTAGCATAATAACTTTCTCTTTAACATTAATCAAGTAGCTTGTTAGTCTGCAACCAAATATCAAAAACTTTGCAGCCATATATTCGTCAATATCAAACCCAAAACAAGAGTTTTCGTTACTATAAAATCTAATACGAGTATGTTTCATCCTAACTTCTCAATTATAGACTTAAGAATCTAAAACCAGCCATCATCACTTGTTATCTCATAGCAAAGGGAAGAAACATTACTGTTACTAACACATCACTCGCGTTTCGTTCACGGTAGAACATAGAGCAGCGGAATCCATGACATGTTGTCACGCTTTGCTCATCTGCTCCATCTTGATTTTTCTTCTTCCAAGCTTTTGAAGCACTTAGTTATTCCTGTCTTCTTTAGCTCAACTTGAAGCTGAGGTATTTGATATGTCATTTTCAGGTATTCTACAATTCCGTTTCTTCTAAATCTCAACGACATACAAAAACTACTTTCATCCTGAGATGGTTGCTTCAAGATACTATCCCTCACGCTTGTAAACGTCGCTGGTTTTTTTTAGCGATTGTAAGCTAAACCAACAGCTCAAAATCAGTGACTCCTTTCTTAAGATTTCGGTTCTAGAAACCAACTGATTAAAACTTCAACCTTGAAGTCCTTTGATATGATACAAGGCATAGAGAAGAAAGAAGCCACGAGCACTTGAAGTTGAATTATGAAGAAACTTTTCTTCTAAGGGTATTTGATGTAAAGCTGATGCGTTTAATGAGCGTGAGTCTTTTCTGTTCGAAGGGAGCATGAAATTTAGAAAAAATAAAACCAAG
>CAJHQP010010825.1:0-17224 GCA_905132765.1 Moricandia arvensis
CCAAGGTAAGTACGATGTATCAAATAGCTTCAATGTCACTGACTTGGCTCCTTTTGTTGTAGATGGACCTGAATTGAGGACAAATCCTTTTCAAGAGGGAGGGGATGATGTGATCATGGACGCGGATCACTAAGGAGGACAATGAGGAGAGTTTTAGATGAGGCAACATGAAGCCACAATGCAATCAACCATTTGATGAGATGATGCTCTAACCATTCCTGAAGTCCCATGACTCGTTCCAGAGTCAAGAAGCTTAAGGAGAATGTTGTTGGATTACTCACTTCACATCCACAACAAGAAAGGTCTTTGGACAAGGTTTGATCCGAGATGTTTGATCACCATTCAAGCCATCTACTACACCAAACTGAGATAGTGTCTAGGCATACATGGGGTGCGTGCTCTTTTCCTTGCTTTTGGTTTTGTCCCACGAGGTTTTCCAGGAGGAAGGTTTTTAACGAGGCCACAACTTGTTACAAATCACCTAAGTACTATACTCGGTCCAAAGCCTATTAGAAGTTGCATTTTTAATTTCATTATTAAGCTTATAAACTATAGTTTTTCTTTCTTTCCTTTTTTGATTCCTTGTCGAAACCCTAGAGGCATGTCTCCTGGTTTCTTATTTTAAAGGGTTCTCTACACTATTGTAATCATCCAATCTTTTCTATACAAGTTTATTCATCTTTGCGGCTCTCTCTCTCTCTAAAGAAGTGTGCCGAGTTCTGGTGTGTCATATCCAGAGTCGAGGGTGGTTTAGTTTGGTGTGTAATATCCAAATCATTCACCTAGGAGTATCAAGAGACCATTCATCCCTCTTGTGTCACCATACAATCCACACGCCTTGAAGAACTTCGAGTCTTTGATTCGTTCTTGCAAGGATTATCCACTCCCCATCAACCAAAAGAGCATCCTAGGACGCATCAGGGTGTGTGCTCTTTTCCCTTGCTTTTGGTTTTGTCCCACGAGGTTTTCCAGGAGGAAGGTTTTTAACGAGGCCACAACTTGTCTTCACATCACCCTAAGTGCTATTCTCGGTCCCAAGCTCAAAGAAGTTACCAATTTTTATTTCATTTAACCTTATGTTAAACTTAGATTAGTTTTATTTCTTTCCTTTTCTTGATCATTGTCGAAACCCTAGAGGATTTGTCTCTGGTTTTTATTTAAAGAGGCCTCAACACTCCTCTTGTACTCCATTCAGTCTTTTAATAAACAAGTACATTCATCTTGACGGCTCTCTCTCTCTCTCTCTAGCAAGTGTGCCGAGTTCTGGTGTGTAGTATCAGAGATGATTTCATCCCTGCTTGTGTAACCATTCAATCCACACGCCTTGAAGACTTGAGACTCTGATTCGCTTCTTGCAAGGATCTATCCATTCCCATCAACCAAGAGCATCCCTACGCGCGACGCATCAAGTGGTACTCAGACGCAACTTTGGTTGGGAAGTACTCGCTTTCTCTCTTTGTTTTCTTGTTTCTTGTTTGATTGTTTCATCCGTGACTCATCTTTATCACCTTGAATAAGCAGTAGAACTGATTTGTTTAGGGCTGCTCGTGTGCATAAGAGATTAGACAAGGAATTTTAAGACTTTCCTTTCTTGTTTTTTTCGAAAACCCTAGAGAGAGAGAACCCTAGCCGCATGTTTCTCTTTGTCGATCACTTTGTGCATTAGTTTAGCTTGTTCATCACCTTGAACACGAGCATACTAAGGCTGTTAGGTTGCTAGAAAACCTTAGAGGATTTTAGGAAAAGGTTTAGAAGCTTTTCCATTTTGCTTGAATCGATTTCCTTTTTCTAGCCGATTATCCTTTTTGTTTTGTCTTGCGAGACAAGCTTGTTTGCTTTTCCTTTTTGCTTGTTTTCTTTTTCCTTTTTGCTTGTCTTCTTCCCTAGAAACCTTTTACTGGTTGTCTTGTTTGTCTTTGAGCAGGAATCATGGTGTCCGAGTCTGAAGAAGAAGCTGAACTTGTCCGGAAGAACAAACTCCTCATGGAAGCTATGTCGGCTCAACTCAATCAAAACATGATTGCAACCATGACCGAGATGATGAGGACCAACCTCAATGACATCAGGAGAGAGCTTAGAGAAGACATCAGGAGAGCTACTAGTCACTTGCCAAACCAAGAGACTAGGAGAGAAGAGAGACCGCAAGCAACTCGCCAAACAACTCGCCAAGAACATGATGGTTATGAGAAGACTGATGAAGAGTATGATCACCTCAGCTCATCCTCAAGAAGACCTAGGCGTGTCCAAGAGAGAAGAGTGAACCAAGGAGATGATCTTGCTGGTTTGAAGATCAAGATACCCCCATTCCACGGCAAGGCTGATCCGGATGCATATCTTGAGTGGGAGAAGAAGATTGAGCTAGTCTTCCAGTGCAAGCAGTACACAAACCACAAGAAGATTCAGATTGCTGCCACTGAATTCTATGACTATGCTTTGAGTTGGTGGGATCAATACCTCACAACTCGTAGGAGGAATGGAGAGGAACCGGTTGAAACTTGGACAGAGATGAAGTCAATCATGCGCAAGAGATTTGTTCCAAGCCATTACCTTAGAGACTTGCACCACCGGCTGAGGAAGCTTACCCAAGGTTCAAGATCAGTGGAGGAATATTACCAAGAGATGGAGCTACTTATGCTAAGGGCTAACATATCAGAAGATAGAGAAGCAACCATGTCAAGGTTCCTTTGTGGTCTAAACCGAGAAATACAAGACAATGTTGAGATGCAACATTATGTGGAGCTTGAAGAGATGCTACACAAGGCTATTCTTGTTGAACAACAACTCAAGAGGAGGGGACACTCACGCAATCAGTATGGCTCTAACCGGTTACACAACACCAAGGAAGAGAAGTAACCTTATCCTAAGGAGTCTAAACCATTCCAGAAGGACAACAAGTCCTATCCAAGAGAAGAGGCCAAACCAATCAGTGCTCTTGACAAGGGCAAAGGCAAGGTTGAAGCATCTAGTTCCAGAGCTCGTGATGTTAAGTGTTTCAAGTGCCAAGGAAGAGGACACTATGCCAATGAGTGTACAAACAAGAGAGTCATGTTCTTACTAGAAGATGGAGAGTATACCTCAGGAGATGACAACACCGAGTCTGACCAAGAAGACACTGAAGAAGAACTTGAAGAAGGACCAGTCCAGGGGAAACTTTTAGTTGCAAGAAGGCTTCTAAGCTTGCAAACAAGGCTGAGGAACTAGAGCAACGTGAGAACCTCTTCTACACCCGGTGCTTGGTCCAAGGAAAAGTGTGCAGCCTCATTGTGGATGGAGGAAGTTGTGTCAATGCTGCGAGTGAAACAATGGTCCAAAAGTTGGGATTGAAGGTTCAGAAACATCCCAAGCCTTACAAGTTACAATGGCTGAATGAAGAAGGCACCATGAAGGTTTCAAGTCAAGTTCTTATCCCCTTAGCCATTGGGAGATATGAAGATGAAGTCTTGTGTGATGTGTTGCCTATGCAAGCTGGTCATATACTTCTTGGAAGAACTTGGCAATCTGATAGACGTGTGATCCATGATGGGTTCACCAACAAGCATTCTATGAGATTTACAGAGTATTGGTCGTGTGTGTGTTGATCCAACCTTAACAGGTTCTGTCTTGACTTGTATCAAAGTGAGAAGAGATTGATGGAAGAAGTAGATTGCGGATGAGACTAAAAGAATAAGTAGACTAAGGAGAGATTCGTGAGACTTAGAGAACCAGAGAATAATAGACTCAAGAACAAAGGTTTAGAACCCAGAAAAGATTAGGAAGGAGGAGGGGAAACCCCACTCTCTCACTTAATTGTTTACACTCAACATAAGGGGCCTTTTATAGGCAATACAAGAAGCAAACATTAACCTATATCTAAGGGCTGATAAGGCTTGAGAGGATGGACGGTTTGGATGAAGTCAGATGGTCTTTAGACAGGCTGGAGACAGCCTGGGCGTGCCTAGGAAAGCTTGGCCAGGAATCAGCCAGCAATGCACATGAACCTTGCCAATGATCTGTCCAGGTTCCTTCCTTCTTCTGGATAAGCATCTTGAGAGCATATTCTTCTAATCCATCTCGACCCAAATGTCTTCTTGCCTCCTTATGATGTGATCCTGGAAAGCACCAAGCAAGCAACCTTTAAGAGTGCATATGATGTGATCATGGACCGGATCACTAAGGAGGACAAGGAGGGTCTAGATGAGCCACATGAAGCCACAATGCATCAACCACTCGGTGAGGATGCTCTAGCCATTCCTGAAGGTCCCATGACTCGTTCCAGAGTCAAGAAGCTAAAGGAGAATGTTGTTGGATTACTCACTTCACATCCACAACAAGAAGGTCTTGGACAAGGTTTGATCCGAGATGTCTTGATCACCATTCAAGCCATCTCTACACCAAACTGAGTTAGTGTCTAGGCAAGACATGGGGTGCGTGCTCTTTTCCTTGCTTTTGGTTTTGTCCCACGAGGTTTTCCAGGAGGAAGGTTTTTAACGAGGCCACAACTTGTCTACACATCACCTAAGTGCTATTCTCGGTCCAAGACTATGAGAAGTTTCATTTTATTTCATTTTAAACTTATAAACTATAGTTTTAGTTCTTTCCTTTTTTGGTTCATGTCGAAACCCTAGAGGATTTGTCTCTGGTTTCTTATTTAAAGGGTTCTCTACACCCTTATGTAATCATCCAATCTTTTCTATACAAGTTTATTCATCTTTGCGGCTCTCTCTCTCTCTCTAAAAGAAGTGTGCCGAGTCTGGTGTGTCATATCCAGAGCCTAAGGGTGTCTAGTTTGGTGTGTAATATCCAAACCATTCATCTAGGAGTATCAAGAGATCATTCATCCCTCTTGTGTCACCATCCAATCCACACGCCTTGAAGGACTTGAGTCTTTGATTCGTTCTTGCAAGGATTATCCATTCCCATCAACCAAAGAGCATCCTAGGGACGCATCAAGCCGATGATGTGATCCTGGAAAGCACCAAGCAAGCAACCTTTAAGAGTGCATATGATGTGATCATGGACCGGATCACTAAGGAGGACAAGGAGGGTCTAGATGAGCCACATGAAGCCACAATGCATCAACCACTCGGTGAGGATGCTCTAGCCATTCCTGAAGGTCCCATGACTCGTTCCAGAGTCAAGAAGCTAAAGGAGAATGTTGTTGGATTACTCACTTCACATCCACAACAAGAAGGTCTTGGACAAGGTTTGATCCGAGATGTCTTGATCACCATTCAAGCCATCTCTACACCAAACTGAGTTAGTGTCTAGGCAAGACATGGGGTGCGTGCTCTTTTCCTTGCTTTTGGTTTTGTCCCACGAGGTTTTCCAGGAGGAAGGTTTTTAACGAGGCCACAACTTGTCTACACATCACCTAAGTGCTATTCTCGGTCCAAGACTAAGAGAAGTTGCATTTTATTTCATTTTAAACTTATAAACTATAGTTTTAGTTCTTTCCTTTTTTGGTTCATGTCGAAACCCTAGAGGATTTGTCTCTGGTTTCTTATTTAAAGGGTTCTCTACACCCTTATGTAATCATCCAATCTTTTCTATACAAGTTTATTCATCTTTGCGGCTCTCTCTCTCTCTAAAAGAAGTGTGCCGAGTCTGGTGTGTCATATACAGAGCCTAAGGGTGTCTAGTTTGGTGTGTAATATCCAAACCATTCATCTAGGAGTATCAAGAGATCATTCATCCCTCTTGTGTCACCATCCAATCCACACGCCTTGAAGGACTTGAGTCTTTTGATTCGTTCTTGCAAGGATTATCCATTCCCATCAACCAAAGAGCATCCTAGGGACGCATCAAGTGGTATCAGAGCAACTTTGGTTGGGAAGTACTCGCTTTCTCTCTTTGCTTTTGTTTCTTGTTTGATTTCTTGTTTGCTTTTGGTTATTGCATCCGTGTAGCATCTATTGTTTTCTTGTTGTTTTGTTTTCTTGTTTCAATCCGTGAATCATCTATGTCTTTTGAATAAGCTGTAGAACTCATCTAAACTAGGGCTGCACGAGTTGCATAAGGTTTTTAGACAAGAATTATAGAACTTTCCTTATTTGAAATTTTCGAAAACCCTAGAGAGAGAAGAACCCTAGCCGCATACCCTCACTTGTCGATTGCTTTGTGCATTGCTTTAACCAGTTTATCACCTTGAACACGAGCATACTAGGGCTGTTAGGTTGCTAGAAAACCTTAGAAAAGATTAGGAAAAAGTTTAGAAGTTTTTCCTTTTTGCTTGAACCTTTTTCCTTTTCTAGCCGATTTCTCCTTTTTTTGTTTTGTCTTGCAAGACAAGCTTGTTTGCTTTTCCTTTTTGCTTGTTTTCTTTTTCCTTTTTGCTTGTATTGTTCCCTAGAAACCTTTTACTGGTTATTTTGGTTACCTTTGTGTGCAGGAAGCATGGAAGCCGAGTCTGAAGAAGAAGCTTCACTCGCCAGGAAGGACAAGTATCTCATGGAGGCTATGTCGGCTCAACTTAAACAAAACATGGTAGCAACCATGGCCGAGATGATGAGGACCAACCTCAATGACATCAGGAGAGAGCTCAGAGAAGACAGCAGGAGAGCTACTAGCCAAGCCCCAAACCGAGAGACTAGGAGAGAAAGAGAGAGGAGAGAGGAGAGACCTCATGCAACTCGCCAAGAGCATGAAGGTTATGTGGAGACTGACAATGAGTATGAGCACCTCAGTTCATCCTCAAGAAGACATTGGCGTGTCCAAAAGAGAAGGATGAACCAGGGAGATGAGCTTGCTGGTTTGAAGATCAAGATACCCCCATTCCATGGCAAAGCTGATCCGGATGCATACCTTGAGTGGGAGAAGAAGATTGAAAGTCTTGATGGAAAGGAACCAATCTGTTACAGCAAGGAGAAGACAGCCTCTAAGCCATCTAAAGAAGATAAACCATTCTGTTTATTCAGTGAAGAGGTTAAGGAGGCATTGTTACAAGTAATGATGGGTGTGGAGAAGCAAATCAAATGGACCAACACAGCACGTCCATCCATTGAAACACAGCATCAAGAACCAGAACCGGTTGCGCCTACCCAAGAAGATCAAGACAAAGTAACCTCACATACCTTTCATAAAGAAGAACAGCCTGTTCAGAACGTCATGGTCCCTTTAACACAACACATGGTAGCAGAGGAGACACCCAGGGAACCTCAGAGAGCTCATAGAATGAATCAACTAATTGTCTTTGATCCATGTGATTTCCAAAGGACCTTCTTAGGTACTTTTCTGTTCACTCCTTTTGTTTGGTACAAGAAAGGAGAAGTGGAGCTATCAAGACACGACTTGGATATGAGACATGTTGTATTTGAGCCTGGAGGAGAGGTCTGGAATCAGAAGAACAAGATCAAACAGATTAAGAAGAGTTCAGCTGCACCAACATATGATTTTGTAGATTTCTCATCCTCTGAAGATAAGGGGTTGCACGTCTCAGATCAGCAAGAGTTTCACTATGAAACCAACTGGAGAATGAAGCCAATTCAGTCACGGATCCAACAAACCAGACAACGCAGAAAATGGCCTTCTGATCATCAAGATATTGCTAGTTTTGCAAAACATACCGGTTTGGATCTTTCCCAAGAGGAACTTATGTCTGATTGTGCTGGAAGGTCACAGACCTACTCGTGGAGACCTGGAGAATATTTCCACAAGATTATCACCCTTGGAGAGTGCTCTGTTCGTGCTAGAACAAGTTGGGGTCATAAGGAGTTTGAAGTTGATCAAAAGGACTTGCATCTTGACCATATCAAGATATGGAAGCCACCAGATATGCAGCAACTCCAGTACCAATGCAAAGATTATCAAAGTGTAATTGGAGATGAAGGAGTCACTAGAGTCAATGGTGAAGTGATTACTGGAGCAGGAGAAGAACTCATGTTTTCCTTCTCAAATCAAAGAGAAACCACCAGAGAACTTAGTCTACAACAATCTCCAAAGAAACCAACCCGGGGTAACTATCTAAACTCAAAGAAAAACATGAAGCCTGATTTGCTGGCTGTGAGTACAGGTCAAAATGTTTTGAGATCTACCATTCTCGAAAAGAGAAGCTATGATAATGATCAGAGTATCAAGAATGGGATGTTGGTTAAGTTGATGAAGCAACAATCAAACCTTGGAAACTGTCTAGCCGCCAGCCTTGACATAGGGACAGTCCGAG
The DNA here is from genome assembly GCA_905132765.1 of Moricandia arvensis. Lineage (NCBI taxonomy): Eukaryota > Viridiplantae > Streptophyta > Magnoliopsida > Brassicales > Brassicaceae > Moricandia > Moricandia arvensis. The sequence continues at coordinate 8,138 of CAJHQP010010825.1, forward strand.
GGTCATATCTCAACAACCACAAGGAGTTAACCATCAAACTCGACTGCCATGGAAACTTAACTCATCAGGGGCTCACGTCGAATTGGAATCAAGTCAAAACCTTCTCATATGAAAGAGTTATGGGTTCTACAAATCGGGTGATCCTGTATTGGCTATCTTTGAACTTTTCTAAGTTTAAAACATCTCAATCCTATATATGGCGACCAGGTGAGCATGCTAAGGTAAGTGATCATGTTTTCAAGAGTTCTTTTATCAATTACACAGATATGATGCACTTGTTTTTGTCAAAAGAGCCATGTGCAGATTATGATGAAGCTTGGAAGCATACAAGAAGGAAGAACAAGCATGTGGAAGACAAGCGGTTCAAGCCACCTGATTTGGATCAGGATAAGCACCAGGACGTCACTAGCTTCATCCTCATCAAAGAAGCACCACCAGAAGCAGCACACAAGCCAAAACCGAGCAAAAACCAATTTGGGATAAGATTATTACTCTTTGATAAACTTTCATGTGCTAACTTGCTTTGTTTCAACATGTCAGGTTTAAGTAATGAATCAGGAACTAAATGGATTAGTGCCTTCTACATATCCAAACCAGTCAGCAACAATGCCTATCAAAGAGGCTTGCAAGGTAAGTGTAATCTGATTTTAAACTTCAATGTTACTGACTTGGTCCCCTCTATTGTAGGTAAAACAGATTTGAGGACAAATCTTTTTGAAGAGGGAGGGGATGATGTGATCCTGGAAAGCACCAAGCAAGCAACCTTTAAGAGTGCATATGATGTGATCATGGACCGGATCACTAAGGAGGACAAGGAGGGTCTAGATGAGCCACATGAAGCCACAATGCATCAACCACTCGGTGAGGATGCTCTAGCCATTCCTGAAGGTCCCATGACTCGTTCCAGAGTCAAGAAGCTAAAGGAGAATGTTGTTGGATTACTCACTTCACATCCACAACAAGAAGGTCTTGGACAAGGTTTGATCCGAGATGTCTTGATCACCATTCAAGCCATCTCTACACCAAACTGAGTTAGTGTCTAGGCAAGACATGGGGTGCGTGCTCTTTTCCTTGCTTTTGGTTTTGTCCCACGAGGTTTTCCAGGAGGAAGGTTTTTAACGAGGCCACAACTTGTCTACACATCACCTAAGTGCTATTCTCGGTCCAAGACTAAGAGAAGTTGCATTTTATTTCATTTTAAACTTATAAACTATAGTTTTAGTTCTTTCCTTTTTTGGTTCATGTCGAAACCCTAGAGGATTTGTCTCTGGTTTCTTATTTAAAGGGTTCTCTACACCCTTATGTAATCATCCAATCTTTTCTATACAAGTTATTCATCTTTGCGGCTCTCTCTCTCTCTAAAAGAAGTGTGCCGAGTCTGGTGTGTCATATCCAGAGCCTAAGGGTGTCTAGTTTGGTGTGTAATATCCAAACCATTCATCTAGGAGTATCAAGAGATCATTCATCCCTCTTGTGTCACCATCCAATCCACACGCCTTGAAGGACTTGAGTCTTTTGATTCGTTCTTGCAAGGATTATCCATTCCCATCAACCAAAGAGCATCCTAGGGACGCATCACCTTAGCTTCAAACGGTCACAAGAGATTTGAATTGGTTCGGTTTAAATTGATCAAACAGAAGACAATCCCAGAACTGCTCCATCGCTCGACCGTACGGATCGCCCGTCCGTATACATCAACCCGGATTTTGCACATTGCCCAAACTTGCCCAAAAGTCGAACCAGGAACTGTTTTGGGTCCACCATTTCCGTACGGGTCCGTACAGTCCGTACGGCTACGGTCGACCCTAATTTTGCACATTTCGTCCAATGGCTCCCAAATCTTCCCAAACACTTCCTTCTTGATCATAAGCCCTTCTTGAACCTTGTTCTTGCTCAGCATAAGCTTCTGGACCCTCTTTAGTCCTTGATCAGACTTCTAATGGGTTTTGGCCCTAACTTTGCACATGGCCTTTAGTGGTCCATTTCTCTCTTCAGGTTTAACACTCCCCCTCAAGCTTGACTCTATAGATCCTAAGTCAAGCTTGGAACCCTGAAATCTCTCCTCATTAAAAACCTTACCAAAGAAAACCCTCCTTAGGGATAAAACCTTGGCAAGGAAAAGAGTAAGATCCTTCAAGGCCTAGGGATTGGCCATTGAGTCTTTGTGCCTTAGAACCAGTGTGGTTGGACACAAAGAACTCTGGATCGTGGCCTAAACAAGTGCAGCAACTACTCATGGCTTGCACACACATAGAACTCGGCTTGACCTCTTCATAACTCTAGTTTGGGTCTCCCCCTCTCAACTGACTTCAAAGCCACCTTAGAGAAGCTAGGAAATGACCATGATCATCTTCAGTGAGGCTCAAGCAATGGTACATGATACATTATCCCAAAGGTGCATCAGTACTTATCAACCATTTCATTTGGTTCAGCCAGAAAGAACCTTAAAGCAAAGAACAATAGTCTCAACAAATATCAGTGACAAAAGCAACTTAGACCTTCTTCTAAATGATGCAAGATATCAATGACGGTTTTACCTAAGAAAAATGCACAAGTACTCATTTCATTTAACCACAGCAATCAGCATCAATTTAATCAAGCATTGTTAAGTATCATTTCAAGACTTTAGAAAGAGATGATGAATATCTTGAATTAATTTGAGTTCAAGTTACTTCCCTTTTGTTTAGATGATGAGTGACTGGTTTGTCACTTGAATCCTTCACACTCGGCCAGTTGCAACCTCTTCATGGAAACACGAACTTGATGGGAGGTTGTGTGGATACTTCTCCTTCAGTTTCAATCACCTCACAATAGAGGCCGCATTGAACCGAGCTTTCATACACACACAACCAAGACTGCTCTGAACAGCCTCTTTGCTTAGACACGCCACTGCCTAGACCCGGTTCAGTGATCCTTTGTTAGAGTCCTTGCAAAGGCTTGACAGACCCTGGACAATGCATATTAAGACTCCCCCTCAAGCTTAACTCCGAGACTAGGGAAGGAGCTAAGCTTGATAAGTGTATGCAGTTCCATGTCCTTAAACCATCAGTCTTAACTCGACTTGATGTCCTAACCCTTGTCAGTTTTGGCTCTCTTCCTTATACCAGGAACTAATGGTGTTTGAATCACCTTAAGAGCCCTCACAAGGTAGTCTCTCATTGTATGATATACCACTCTACACTTCCTGTAGACTTTAGGACTAACATGTCCAAGTGGTATCATACAATGGCATCAACCTCTCATTGCATACTCAGTCACACTACACTTCCTGTAGTTTGGGGACTGACTCGTCCAGTGTGATATGCAATGGCAATAAACATTTTTCTTGTCACTGTGGTTTGTCACTGTATCATTTAATGTGTACCTAACATCACCACAACTCAATACAAGATTAGATCATCCCATTGGGACCAAACCAAGATCACACATCTGGTTTGATCACCAATGCCTCAACAAAACAAATTCTTGAAATCAGCAAACCACAAGAACTAGACTTAAACAAACTTAACTTCTCTAGATGCAATGCAAGATTGAAACAATGCACTTGCAACTAGGCTAGATTTTAAATGCACCATATATGAATGCAACATATGACAGACATATTAAGTAAAAAGCCAATGCAACAGATACTAATTACCATTAGCTTAATCAAAAACCATAAACCAGTAGTTTAGACATGCTTCTAAATGCTACTAGAACACAAGAGATTAACTAAGACAATAGTAAAACAAGATAATATGACTCGGAATGAACCAGAACCAATATGCTTATGCAACTGCACCAAAGCTTCTCAATATTACAATACAAATAGCTGAGACATACTACTCAATACTATAACACAATCATGGTCAGAGAAGCTATGAATGCAACAGACTTGGACAGCAACCATATGAATGTAATAGATTCAATCCGAATGAACTAGCAACTATATGATCTATCCTAAACAACCTAAGCAGAATGCAAGAAATGACTAGACATGTTAATGAACAATAGTTTCATCAAGACCATAGATTCAAGTAGTTTAGACAAACTTCTAAATCCTACTTGATATCTCTGATGGATTAACTATGTCATTAACATCTAAGCAGCACTGAACTGGATTGAATCACTACCTAGATGCGTATGAATGTAAAGCAGCCTATAAATTCTCATGATGCAAGTAGCAGAGACATTCTACTCAGTTCTACAGCACATTCATGGCGATTTGGAGTTATGACAATGCACAAAACAATCCTAAACAACCACTCTAATGCTTATGCAAGATAGACAATCAACACAATGATGCAAAAACTTTTAAATGCTTTAAGACATCTATGATGTATAAGCTACTGCAAAAGCAATCAAATCTCAAAACAATGCAATAAACAAGCCAGGAGATCCTGGGGCAAACTTACTCAATGCATAACAAGATATAAACACTTATTAAGGGATAGGAGGTTGCTTACAACTAAGGAATCCGGGCTGATTCCTTAAACCTCCATGGACAAGCTTCAATGTTTCTTGTTGGGTTTAACCCAACTCTTCTCTAGTCATTACTGCTAAACAGGCAGCTTCATGACACAGCTAATGAGGAACACCTCCATCCTCTTCGGACTTGATGCTTAACCCCCACACTAACCACCAATGCAACCTCTTGATTTTGATCTTGGTTTGTCTTCTTCTTGGACTTGCACTAGTGGGAATAAAACAGGTCACTGAGCTTGATGGTACTTCTGGTAGCTCTCTTGAGTTTCTTCCTCCAGTTTGGTTGAGATTTGAGTCCAAACTTGGAATGAGCTCAAGAGAAAACGAAAACCGTGTTCACCATTTCTTTAACTCCAGTGCCTTTGGTCACTAGTCATCCATGGACTTGTGTGATGACCACTCCTACTTGTGTGCCTCTTGAACTAGCAGCACACTACTTCCACAGCAGTGTCTTAACGCCACCATCTCTACACACAAGCAATCTCTCCATTGCTTATCAATGGGCAACGCCTTTTCTTAATTGGTTTGGTTAGACACTGAACATTTTATGTCCCTGTACAGCACTCAAACTCCAGAACAGATTAGGCCACATTTGCATTAGGATCAAACCTTGACTAACCATCAAGTTTGATCACTAATGTCTTAAGCTATGCAACAGATTAAACAAGAGATTATCAAGTTCTAATCTTGGCAAGCAAACTCTCTAAGCACAAGCAAGATCATATCAGATTCAAGACAAGCTACTTAGATAATTTTAAACAATTCCTTAATTTGCATCTGACTTTAATCTAGATGCATTAACTTAAGGCAGTAACAATCCAGTGAATGATGATAGGAGAACACCTTAACAAGTTCTAATCAGTCATGAATGCAATCACTGGAGCAGATATACAATCTAGCACCCTAATACACATTCAAGCAGTGAACAAGAAATGGCCTTTAACATCAAAACACCACACAAAACCTTCAAGAATCCTGCGACAGCAACTAGCAAGCTTTATATGGTCCTCAGGACATGAACAAACACCACAACACACTGCCATATCAAAAAGTCTCAAGCTTTATATAGGGGAAGGGAGTTATCTTACAGTCAAGGAACCTGGGCTGGTTCCTTGAACCTCCATGGTTAACCGATTCATGAATGGACAGATTTGGGTAGTTGGTTTGGGAACCAACATCTCCTTCTTTGCTTGACCTTCCCCTTGATCCCATCATGCCAAAGAGACCACCTTTCTTCATGTTTGATTCGCCACACCAAGATCCAAGTTGAAAGCTTCCTTCTTCAAAGGTTTCTCCTTGGACAGTAGAGAAGAATGGCTTGGACAAGCTTCCACTGGTCTTCTTTCTTCAGGACAAACATGAGAGAGGAGGATGAACTGAGAATAGCTTCTGGAAACACCATGGATGAGAAAGTTTTCATCTTGATGAGCTTAAACAACAGGCTGGACAGAAGCTTCTTCATCAGGTTAGAAATGGCATGGGAGTGAGCTTGAGCTTGCGGATGCTATGAACCAGTTTCTGATGAACCTGGCTCTGATACCATATGAGATTTACAGAGTATTGGTCGTGTGTGTGTTGATCTAACCTTAACAGGTTCTGTCTTGACTTGTATCAAAGTGAGAAGAGATTGATGGAAGAAGTAGATTGCGGATGAGACTAAAAGAATAAGTAGAATAAGTAGACTAAGGAGAGATTCGTGAGACTTAGAGAACCAGAGAATAATAGACTCAAGAACAAAGGTTTAGAACCCAGAAAAGATTAGGAAGGAGGAGGGGAAACCCCACTCTCTCACTTAATTGTTTACACTCAACATAAGGGGCCTTTTATAGGCAATACAAGAAGCAAACATTAACCTATATCTAAGGGCTGATAAGGCTTGAGAGGATGGACGGTTTGGATGAAGTCAGATGGTCTTTAGACAGGCTGGAGACAGCCTGGGCGTGCCTAGGAAAGCTTGGCCAGGAATCAGCCAGCAATGCACATGAACCTTGCCAATGATCTGTCCAGGTTCCTTCCTTCTTCTGGATAAGCATCTTGAGAGCATATTCTTCTAATCCATCTCGACCCAAATGTCTTCTTGCCTCCTTAGCTTCAAACGGTCACAAGAGATTTGAATTGGTTCGGTTTAAATTGATCAAACCGAAGACAATCCCAGAACTGCTCCATCGCTCGACCGTACGGACCGCCCGTCCGTACACCTCAACCCGGATTTTGCACATTGCCCAAACTCTCCCAAAAGTCGAACCAGGAAGTGTTTTGGGTCGACCATGTCCGTACGGTCCGTACAGTCCGTACGGCCGTCCGTACGGTCGACCCTAACTTTGCACATTTCATCCAATGGCTCCCAAATCTTCCCAAACACTTCCTTCTTGATCATAGGCCCTTCTTGAACCTTGTTCTTGCTCAGCATAAGCTTCTAGACCCTCTTTAGTCCTTGATCAGACTTCTAATGGGTTTTGGCCCTAACTTTGCACATGGCCTTTAGTGGTCCATTTCTCTCTTCAGGTTTAAACACATTCCTTCTTGTTCAAGGGCAAAGAAGACTACTCTGGTTCCCTTGACACCCAAGGAAGTACAACAAGATCAGATTCAACTCCAAAAGAAGAAGGAGATTGATCTAAAACCGGCTGGAACTAAGCAGCCAAACTTCTATGCCAACATGGGTGATATCAAAAGAACTCTCAACTCTAAACAATCAGCTATCTTACTTGTGTTTAAAGAGACTCTATTGAACTTAACTGATTCTACACCGGTTGTATCCGAGTGAAATGGTTTCTCTTTTGCAGGAGTTTCAAGATGTATTTCCAGAGGACAATCCCATTGGTTTACCACCTTTGAGAGGGATTGAGCATCAGATAGACTTTGTGCCAGGATCTACACTTCCAAACCGTCCAGCATATAGAAGCAATCCGGTTGAGACCAATGAGTTGCAAAGACAAGTGGAAGAACTAATGGAGAAGGGCTATATCCGAGAGAGTTTGAGCCCATGTGCTGTACCAGTGCTCCTAGTGCCTAAGAAGGATGGTACATGGCGTATGTGTGTTGATTGTAGATCAATCAACAACATCACAGTGAAGTATCGCCACCCTATCCCTAGACTTGATGATATGCTTGATGAATTGCATGGTTCTTGCATCTTTTCTAAGATTGATTTAAAAAGTGGTTATCATCAGATTAGGATGAAAGAAGGAGATGAATGTAAACCTGCCTTTAAGACTAAGCATGGATTGTATGAGTGGTTAGTTATGCCATTTGGATTAACCAATGCACCTAGCACATTCATGAGGTTAATGAATCATGTTCTTAGATCATTCATAGGCATTTCGGTTGTAGTATATTTTGATGACATCTTAGTATATAGCAAAGAACTTAGGAGAGCATCTAGATCATCTTAGGGCTGTTTTGAGTGTTTTAAGAAGTGAAAATCTTTTTGCCAACTTGAAGAAGTGCACCTTTTGCACAGATAACTTGGTTTTCCTAGGCTTTGTTGTGAGTGCAGATGGAGTTAAGGTTGATGAGGAGAAGATCAAGGCAATCAAAGAATGGCCGAGTCCAACTTCAGTAGGAGAAGTGAGGAGTTTCCATGGGCTTGCTGGCTTCTATAGGAGATTTGTGAAGGACTTTAGCACCATTGCAGCTCCCTTAACTGAAGTTATAAAGAAGGATGTGGGATTCAAGTGGGGAGAGGCACAAGAGAAGGCTTTCCAGAGCCTAAAAGAGAAGCTTACTCAATCACCTCTTCTTATGCTTCCTGACTTTGCTAAAACTTTGAAATTGAATGTGATGCCTCAGGAATTGGAATTGTGCCGTGTTGATGCAGGATAGGAAACCCATTGCATACTTCAGTGAGAAGCTTGGAGGAGCCACTCTCAACTATGCAACCTATGACAAAAGAGCTCTATGCCTTGGTGAGAGCATTACAAACGTGGCAACACTACTTATGGCCCAAGGAGTTTGTCATACACACTGATCATGAGTCCCTCAAGTATCTAAAAGGGCAGAGTAAGCTTAGCAAGAGACACGCAAGGTGGGTTGAATTCATTGAGACCTTCCCATACGTGATCAAATACAAACAAGGTAAGGAGAATGTAGTTGCTGATGCACTATCTCGGAGGTATGTTCTCTTGACCACCTTAGATGCTAAGTTGCTTGGGTTTGAGCAGATAAAAGATATGTATGATACTGATCATGATTTCAAGGAAGCTTATGCTTCATGTGCTAAGTTTGCTTCAGGGCATTACTTTAGAAAGGAAGGCTATTTGTTTATGACAATAGATTGTGTGTGCCTAATTGTTCTTTGAGAGATCTTTTTGTCAGGGAATCCATGGGGGCAGTCTAATGGGACACTTTGGGATTTCCAAGACCTTGAAAGTCTTACAGGATCATTTCTATTGGCCGCACATGAAGAGAGATGTGGAGAGAATCTGTGGAAGGTGTGCTACTTGCAAGCATGCCAAGTCCCAAGTTCAAAACCAGGGTTTGTATACTCCTTTACCCATTCCACAACCATCCCTGGAATGACATCTCTATGGACTTTATTGTTGGTTTGCCTAGAACTAGAACTGGAAAGGATTCTATCTTTGTTGTTGTTGATAGGTTCTCTAAGATGGCACATTTCATAGC
>CAJHQP010010826.1:0-17222 GCA_905132765.1 Moricandia arvensis
CGTCTCTGGATGTAACTAAAGAAGTCTACAGCGGTTGTAGACTGACATGAGTCTATTTTCGAAGTTTTACATTAAAGTTAATCTTGTGTAACTATGCATTAGATTTTCACATTTTTTCGTTTGAATGTGTTGTCAATAGTTCAATCCTAATGGGTTTCGAGTGGATTTTGGATAGAAAATGTTGTAATTATGAAAGTATAATACTTTTGATTTTGCGTATATTGCGTAGGAAACAATTGTAGACCATATAGTAAGGTCTACATTAATTGTCACAGTGCAACAAACCAGGTCAGCATCCAACTGTCTAAGTAAACCAGTGTGGCTTAATGCTTTGGATGTGTCTTATGTATTATTCTTTCTATGTGTTGAATTGATCAATTGATATTATTGCTTTGATGGGTCTTATTGCTGTTGGATGTTGTTCTTTGTCTCCTCCATGTATTTACTTATCAGCTGTATTTGTTTTTGCTTTGGATGTTTGTCTTATTGATGAAACTTTTGTTGAATTCGTAGGTCTTAAGTTTTTCTATTACTTTGAGTTCTACTGTTACTTTCTGTCGTGCGACCAACATGTTACTCTTCCTTGAACAAAAGTAGACTTCTTTTTAAAGTCTCCTTTAAAAAGACCTAATATGTAATCTCTGTCTGTATGGAATGTAATTTTTGGTCCGAAAGTTAATCCTCACGCTGAGATGAGAGTGTAGTGTAGTGGTACAATGATGATAGTATTTGTATGATAGATCGAGTCACAGACTTCTATAAACGCCTCATGTCTGTAAAGAGACATAGTACTTCAGATCTGCTGCAGCCACAATTACCTAAGTTGTTGTACAGCCATATGCTTCGGTACAAAAGTCCTGAGTTACCTGAGTCTGTTACTACACCGTTCTTATGAAGCTCACTCCCTATGGATTATCACGAACTCCCTCGAAAGTAAATTCTAGTATCCATTTGTTATGAATAGTTGTCCCCCAAGGATCGACACAGAACAAAAGAGTCTATTAGCATTAAGTTGTTTCTACGACAGAAGTAGTCTACAATTTTAAAAAGCCTTACACCGAGAGCTTATAAATTAACATCAGTGTACTACAAATTTCCCTCCTCAAGAACTCAGTTTACATGAGAAGTCTGCAAAATTCGAATTACTTAGTTTACAAAATTCAAACTATCACGTCTACAAATGTCAAAATATCAGTCTACAAATTGAAAATTCAGTCACGAATTTCAAAATTTCAGTCACAAATTCGAAACTTATCTACACTTCACAAATGATAAGGAGGTCCTCACACGTCAGCACAAGAGGAAAACTGAATGTAGAAGAGGGCATGCAATGCTCCGTTAGAGCAAAATGGATCTAGATGTCTTAGTGACTCAGATCTGAATCAAGAAACCATTAAAGGTTGTAAACAAGATAGCTTGTTTAGCCATTACTTCAGTTAAACAAGAGAGGTGTGAAGATGGAGCATCGGAGACGCACGTTGGAGATGATGAAGCAACAGTCCGCATTGCTGGTTAGGACATAAAGATCTTGATAAGGTATAGACGCCATGACGTGTGACCGAAAAGAGAGTTGGACGAGAAGCACGTGTTCTAGAGTCGCCGGGCTAGATCTGAGAAAGTGAGATAAAACCAGGTAAGGTCGTTCACTTTTTTCAACAGATGAAGGTCAAAACGAGACATTTTTAAACTTTCACCAGAGCGAAATGAGGGAGACAAGACGATGGAAGCGATGGGAACTGCGTGGATCGAGTTCGCCAAATCTCGCCGGAAATCGCCTGAGAGAGATCACCGGTGAGATTGTTTTTTTTTTTACCTGAAAGCTTGATGAATCGATTATTTATACTATGTATAAATTGTGTGAAACTGAAAAAGTTCTAACATATATTGTGACTTTATGATAATATAGTCTCAACCTTTAGCCTAACCATCTCAACCTAAATGTTATTTGATCCATCACTTTATGATTAAATTCTGTTCGTTCAAATTGTGTTATGACTAAAAAAAATCATGTATGAGGTTATATCTTGATATGTCTACAACCCCTTAACCACAAACTCTTCAAACCGTAAAATATTTATTTGATCAATCATTTATGTGGTAATCGTTAGGTTAATTGTGGTGTAGACTGAAAGTCACAATTTACCTTAAAACACAACCCTTAACACAGAATCTCAAACTGTAAATTTTTAGATCAATACAAATTAATTAATTGCGTATAATCCGTATAGTGTTAAACATGTGGTTAGACTGTGAAAGAAAAAGTCTAACATATACTATGCTTTATAAATGTCTACAACCCCTTAACCAAAAGTTCCTCAGAAACACCTGAATGTATCCTTCAAAAATGGTTTAATTATATAAAAATTGTTAATCTTTTATACTTCATGTAATGCCATTTATATTTAATCATTAGTAAAAAATACAACAGATATTTTTATTATGTTATTTAAAATTAAATTATTACATACATTTGTGGATTAGAACTTAACATAACGTTCTCGTGAATAGACTTCTGTACTAGGATTATCATTAATGTATAACTTCTTTCTTTACTTGGTATAGGACTGAAATAGCAAGATAGAAACTATTACACTCTTTTTTTTTTTGGGTCATAGGGTAATCTTTACTTTTATCACCCTTGTAGGTTGATTTTGCATTAATGATTGATATTGAGGTAACACTATTTAGGTTTTAGACTTGAAATTCTTTAGCTTTTGTGTTTTAGCAAATCCCCATGATATTTACCTGATTATAATTTAAAGGCTTCATGTAAATTAAATTGAAAAAACGATAACTTGATATTGGAAATGGGTTCACAATGAAGATAGTATACTACGATTATTGCTGTAATTGTGTTCTGGGAAAGAGCTTTAAGTATTACAAATTTTCTGAGACTCTTTATACACTATATTCTTTAGTAGCTTAGAACATCGAATAATAAATATTGTCCCATATTCGTATGGATAATTCAAACTACGTTTAACATATTAATTATTTGATAGATGCCATCTTCAGTGATTAGTATTTTAAGCTCCTTTAAACTGAAAAGATGTTTCGGATAACACAACTCCAGTATTCATATAAATATCCTTTTTTTTCAAAATATTTTTTTTCCTATGGTCTCTTTATGGTTATTTAATTAATTAGTTTTATAATACAATTTTAGTTAATTTTAGTTAGAAGCTATCGCTAGATTGCTTGTCTAAACCCTTGCCTGAACCCTACATGAAGATCATGGAAGAAACTTGGCACATCACGAGAACATAGAGTTAGATCTTTTTTGTTTCCTTGGATACCCTCTTTTTTTTTAGCGGCAAGCGGCTGAGCATCTACTCAAGCTTTGAAGGTGTCTGGTAAACCAGGGCCGGATAGGAAACACACTAAAAGTAATGTCCGTATAAAATAGGAATCTAGCGATCTTAGTTTGAAAAAATCTGCGAAAATTGCTGCGCGCTCGAGGAACATAATATGAATATTTGAAAGTTGGACACAAATCAAAGATAGCGTTTCTTCCTCTCCAGTTCCGGTAGCAAAGCTGGCCAAGCTTGAGGGTCCCTTGATTATAGCAATACAGCTCCTGCAATCGTTTTATACAAGCTCTGGCATGTCGAATGTTGAAGCATATTCTCCATCGCCGATCGCAGTGGCATGTTTACTTCCGAAATGCAACGTGATTCTACGTCTGATGCATATATTTTCGTGTTTCGTCCAGTGAGTTTGACGATTTCCACCCACTGCCACTCCAGTTGAAGAGGTGTGGAACGGGCGGATATTACAGGTCCCGGTATATTTTAAGATGATCCGGTCATCGTGTAAGTACGCGGGAATTTCGCGGAATCCGACCTTTTTTAGTATCCGGGATCCGGTCCGGTCTGGGGATCCGGACTCGGAATCCGCCTGTAATTTCATTACCCCGCGGGATTATCCTCCGGGAAATTTCATGTTATCCGGATCCGGTCTAAATGAATACATTTAAAAATAAAAATATTTTTTTAAAAAAATAATAAAAATAAAGAACATAAATTAAAGATTTATAAATGAGATTATGATAACCTCGACTACTAAGTAGTGCCAATGACATATAAATAATTATTATAAGTTTAAATATAATTTACAATACTTATTTATGTATAAAATACATAAGATATATCAAATATGGATATAGTTAATAAAGAGACTAAAATTTTAGATATATTTTTTTTAAAGACACGGAGCCGGATCCGGATTATTCCGGACCTAAAAATGTTAAGATTATGCCGGATTCGGATCCGGTTTGGCACGGACTCCGGAAATGTACTTATATCCGGGGTTCGGAGTCCGCGGGCACTCCGGATATATCCTATGTTTCGGAGCGGAGTACGGCGGACGTATCTCTCGCGGGGATCGAATCCGGATCCGCCGGACGAATACGTCCCATAGGTATCTGGCAGAGACTCTCCCCATGCGGATACCCTCGATCGAGATGCCGTCCCGTTAGTATCCACAGCCCAGCTAATTGCTTTTATTTGGGCCTGGTTCGAGCCGGAAACCATTCTATTTTAAGCAGATTATTACCCAAACTTTAAACATCTCGCAGTCCTAGGATCATCGTGACCCGGGGGCAGAGGAGGTTGCCCCGAGATCCGAATCCGGATAGTAAAATTTCGGATCCGTCCCAACCGGATCCGAATCCGGATAATCTTAATTTTTAGGTCCGGATATCCGGATCCGGATCCGTGTTTTTTAAAATATATTAAATTTTTAATTTTATAATAATCATATTTATATTAGTATTTATACATAAATAATTTTGGTAATATTATATTTAAATTTTAATAATATTATATGTCATATATATATTCATAATTTTTTTATAAATCTTTAATTTATGTTTTATTTTTATATTTTTTTAAAAAAATATTTTTTTTAATTATTTTTACGGATCCGGATCCGAATCCGGATATCCGCGGGTATGACAATATCTAGGCGGATATCCGAAGTCGGATACCCAGAAGGACACGGATCCGGATCCGGATACTAAAGTCACGGATCCGGCGAATCCGGATCCGGATCCGGATATCCTAAAATACCCCGTATATCCGACCCGTCCCACCCCTACTGGATGGACAGTGGTGGAAAATCGTCAACTCATGGGACACGAAATTACCTAGACGAGAATCAGCGTTGCATTCGGAAGTAAAAGCACTGCGATGGGCGATGGAGAATATGCTTCAACATTCGACATGCCAGAGCTTCGGTACAGATTGCAAGGAGCTGATTGCTATAATCAAGGACCCTCAAGCTTGGCCAAGCTTTGCTACGGAACTGGAGAGGATAGAAACGCTACTGATTTGTTCCCGGACTTCAAAATTTCTTATGTTCCTCGAGCGCGCGCAACCAGTTTCAGATTTTTTAACTAAGATAGCTAGATTCTTTTATAGGGAGTTACTTTTTAGTGGTTGTTCTATTCCGGCCTGGTTACCCAGACCACCTCAAGCTTGAGTAATAGAATAGCCGTTTGCCGCTAAAAAAAAGAGTATTCAAGAACAAAAAAAATCTACTCTATGTTCTCGTGATGATGCCAAGTTTTCTTCCATGATCATTTCATGTAGTCAGCAAGGGATTTCACAAGCAATATACGATAGATTACTATTAATAAATAACTAAAATTATCTATTAGATTATATAACTAATTATGAATTAATATATTAAAAGGAAAAGGAAAAAAATATTTTGAAAATAAAAAGGATTATTTTATATATATTGTGTTGTTATCTTGAAACTTTTTTCAGTTATAAGAGCTAAAAACTAAAAAACTGTAAGATGCATATCAAATATTAATCATGTAAGAGTTTGAATTTATATAATAAAAAGAGAATATTGAGTGATCAAAAATATTTATTATTAGATTTGTTAACTATTAACGAATATAGTGTATAAAGAGATTTTTTCAAAATATTTGTAATACATAAAAGTTTTTCAGAAACAAATTAACGCCAATAACGAGGTATATATATTTTGATGAAAACATTTTCATATATAAGTATTCGTTTTTCAATTTTAAATTTATCATGATAGTCTTTTAAATTATAATGCAGGTTACCATTAGTCATGGGGGATTTGCTAAAAACAACCTAAAATTTCAATCTAAACCTAAAAGTGTACCCCAATTTCAATCAAATGCAAAACCAACCTACAAGGGTGATAAAAGTACTATTTAACCCTTATGACTAAACAAAAAACAGAAGTGTATTTTACGTTTCTATCCTTTGTTAGTCTACACGTAACAGAAAGAAGTCTACATAAATGTAGACCTCGTACGAAGTCTATTCACTCGGTAGACTTGTTATGTAGTCTACATCATAATTTTATCTAATAATTTAATTTTAAAAATGTATAAAAATAATTGTTGTAATATTTTTAACTAATCATTAATATAATGGATAATATGAAGTAAAAAAATTAAAATTTTATATAATTAAACACTTTTAAGGAACATTTAGGGTTTGAGATTTTTGGTTAAGGGGTTCGTAGACATATTATAAAGTCTACATATATGTAGACTTTTTTTTCAGTCTACACACAATTTAACCTAACCGGATTTAACCAATATAATTTGATGATCAAATAAAACATTTACGGTTTGAGATTTGTGGTTAAGGGGTTCGTAGACATATTATAAAGTCTACATATATGTAGACCTTTTTTTCAGTCTACACACAATTTAACCTAACCGGATTTAACCAATATAATTTGATGATCAAATAAAACATTTACGGTTTGAGATTTGTGGTTAAGGGGTTCGTAGACATATTATAAAGTCTACATACATGTAGACCTTTTTTTCAGTCTACACACAATTTAACCTAACCGAATTTAACCAATATAATTTGATGATCAAATAAAACTTTTACGGTTTGAGATTTGTGGTTAAAGGGTTCGTAGACATATTATAAAGTCTACATATATGTAGACCTTTTTTTCAGTCTACACACAATTTAACCTAGTATATAAATACGATTTCTCAAGCTTTTCAGGTAAAAAAAACTAATCTTCGCCGTATCTCTCTCTAGGCGATTTCCGGCGAGATTTCCGGCGAACTCGATCCACGCAGTTTCCCATCCGCTTCGTCTCTGTCTCCTCCATTGCTCTGGTAAGTTAAATGTCTCTTTTTACCTCTCTGTTGATAAAAAGTGACCACCTTTACCTTTTTCTCTTTTCAGATCTGAGCCGGCGACTTCTAAGGAACAGTGCTTCTCGTCCAAATCTCTGTTTCCGGTCAGTATCATGGCTTCTACTTCATCTCTCTGTCCTAACCAGCAAGGGACTGTGCTTCATCTTTCCAACGTACGTCTCTGTGTCATCTCTATCTCTTGTTTAACTAATAACCTAACAAGCTCATCTTTGTTTACTAACCTTTTAGTTTCTTTTGATTCAGATCTGAGTCGGTCAGTCTTAGATCCATTTCTCTAACGAGCATTGCATCCTCTCTAATCCATTTCTCTGCTTCCGGTGAGTCTCCTTCATTTTGAAGTGTAGTATGAAGTTTCGAATTTGTAGACTGAAATTTTGAATTTGTAGACTGATATTTTGAATTTGTAGACTGATATTTTGAATTTGTAGACTGATATTTTGAATTTTGTAAACTAATATTTTGAATTTGTAGACTTCTCATGTAAACTGATGTTTTGAATTTGTAGTACACTGATGTTTGAATTTATAGGCTTCTCGTGTAGGCTTTATTTTAAATTGTAGACTTCTCGTGTAGAATGCACTTATATAATTCTTTCTTTGTGTCTTCTTGGTGCATGTTACAAAATGGATAAACCTGATTTCCTATCGAGGTTGTATACTCTAGGGAGGAGCTCAAGAACTGTGAGTAACAGACAGTTGTATCAGGCTTTTGTACCAGACATATGGTTGTAACAAACTTATGTAATTTTCTTGCTGCAGACTGAAGTATTAGTCTTCTTTTACAGAAGACTTTTATAGAAGTCTGGTACTCGACTATATATCAAAATATCATCATTTGTATCAGTATAGTACTCTTCTTTCAGAGATTTTAATTCATTTTCGACCAAAATTACAATTCCAATACAATCCAGAGATTTACATATTAGTCTTTCTTTATAAGAGACTTAAAAAGAAGTCTACTTTTTGTTCAAGAAGACTAACATGTTGGTCTGCACGACAGAAAGTAACATTAGAACTCAAAGTAATAGAAAAATTAAGACCTACGATTTCAACAAAAGTTCATCAAATAAGACAACATCCAAAGCGACAATACAGCTGATAAGTTAAATACATAAGACATAAGACAACATCCAAAGCAATAAGACACCATCCAAAGCAATAATACAATTGATCAATTCAACACATAAGAGATAATACATAAGACAACATCCAAAGCAGTAAGACAACACTGGTTTAACTTAGACAGTTTGGATGTGACCTGGTTGTTTGCACTGTGACAATTAATGTAGACTTACTAATATGTCTACAATTGTTTCCTAGCAATATAGCAAAATCAAAAGTATTATACTTTCATAATTACAACAGTTTTTCTATCCAAAATCACTCAAACCCATTAGGATTAACTATTACACACTTTCAAACGAAAAAATTGTGAAAACATTTAATGCATAGTACACAAATTAACTTTTAATGTAAATTTCGAAATAGACTCCATGTTCAGTCTACAACGCTGTAGACTTTCTTTTCAGTTTACATCCGTAGACGGTCAGATAGGTCTACTTTTTGGGTTAGTTTTTGCAATTGACCATTTTACGGGTTACTTTTTATAGTTGAAAAAAAGTTGTGATTTTATTTAAGCAGACTTCGTTTTCAGTCTACAACTTCAAAAAGGTTAGTTTTCGCTATTGACCAGAATTTTCCAGGATTTGACTTTCAGAGGTAGACTAAATATACAGTCTACATGTTTTAATTTTTTTGAATGAGGTTAGTTTTGCAATTGACTATGTTTGACTTTTTAGGGGGTAGACTGAAATGAACGTCTACAGATTTGTAGACTTCGAAAGAAGTCTACTCTCAAATCCGACGAGTCAGTTTTGCATTTGACCAAAATAAAAAAATAGACTTCACGGGTAGTCTACATTTTTTTTTCAGGAAGAGAAGACTGCATATGAAGTCTACATATTAAAAAAAAATTATTTTTAAAAAGTTTTAGTCAAACACAAAACTAACCTTTTCAACGCAGTCAAAATTTTGGTCAAATGCAAAACTGACCTCTTCGTAGACTTATGTTGAAGTCTACGCTTCGTAGACTTATGTTGAAGTCTACTTATGAAAAGTCAAAAGTTCATTCAAATGCAAAACTAACCTCTTTTGCGTAGTCGTCTTTGTAGGTCTACGTACTTTTTTGTTTTTGTTGTCAAAGGTTAAGATGTAGACTGTCGGGGAAGGCTACGTTACAAAAAAAAATCCGTTTAGTCAATTGCAAAACTGACCTGTGCGTTGACAAATAGACTGCATTGTATGTCTACATAAGGGCGTAGACATATAAAACAGTCTACTATCGCGACACAGATCTGAGAAACGACTTAAACCATGAAAATAGTTACCTTTTTGCAGTGTGAAGCTCGTTTCCAGCCTTTTCAACCGTCCAAACTCCAATATTGACCAAAATGAAACATTTTTGACGATTCACAAGTGAAAAAACACGAAATTATGAAGTTTATGATTATGAAAAGAGAGATTTTTAGATGGAAATGTAGAGAAAATGAGAGGAAATGAAGATTTGCTTGTTTAGAATGAGAAAAAAGTGGTTGAAAATTCAATTCTAAAGCTTTAAGAGATCAAAAATGGTGGTTGAAAATATTGATGATGATGGCATAGTTGTAATTAAGAAGAAATGTTTAGGGTGTATTTGGTTTTTTGTATTTTTCGAAATTAATAAATAAATAAATAATAATGGCAAATTTGTAAATAATTCAAAAACTTATGGGTATTATGGAAAATTCAATGATGAATAGTAACTAAAAAAAAAGAGGTTGGTTTTGCATTTGACTTGAATTTTTAGGTTGTTTTAAAAAACCCCTTTATCATGATGTATGGGCGGGCGATGGAATTATAAGAAAACGACTCAAAAACATTTTAAATTGTACACCTAACCATTTTCATTTTTCATATTATAAAGTTGTCTTATGGTTTTAGAATAACCATTCACATGAATAAAGATAATGTTTGAGACCGTCACTAGTTAAAACTAAATTGAATTAATATAGTACTTAAAAAAAAGTTATTCTATTGTCCACCTACCTAACCGACTAACAAGCTACCAGTCCATACATTGGGGTTTGCTTTATGTGAAATTAAAAATTATTATAAAGAAAAGAAACTTAAGAAAAAAAGGAACGGGAAACCGATAAAATCGTGCACCCCAAGCGAAAAGTCCAAACACCCAAAATGCCAAATCAGACAATGAGAATAAGAAGTAGTCCTCTGTACGTCGCCGTTTTGATCCACGTAGACCAGAAAACAACCGGTCATAACCGGTAAACCCTGTTCTGTTTCGTCGACATTTTTCTTACCAGACCCGTGTTGGTGTTTCAGTCTCTGTCTTGACAAGTCCCGTTTTGTTTTCTTCTCTATAAAATAACAGCTTCACTCTTCATGACTCTTTTTTCCCCTTTTTCCACTCACTTGTCCCCTTCTCTCCCATTCTCCGGCAACATCGCCGGCGATCTTCTTAACCGCCGCCGCTACAAATTCTCCTCGTCTCCCTAGGTTAGATTTTCCTTATATCTCACTCAGTTATGTTACAAACATGTATGTATCGTCGTCTTTACCTACCAATCTTGTCTTCAAATTGTAGATCTGGTTTCTCTCGAGATCTTTTCTCTGTAGCTTCACCTAAAGTTGACTCTAATAACATTCTCTCATGGATCTTGATCTGTTTCATTTATTCACATAATTAAATATCAAATAAATGTATTGATTTTACTATTTTGTATTATTATAAGATAATTCTTTTCTTTTTTGTCATAGATTGTTTGGATAAGTATTATTCTGAACAAAAAAAAAGACAGCAAGATTCAAAGTCAACTACTGTTACTAAACTAAGCAAATCTCTGTTTCATGTTTTATCTTCAAGTAACTGATTCTTTGTGTCTGAACCATCATAGATCTTGTTCTGTCCGTTAAAACCAAAGAGATGGAATGTCCTAAAGAACCACTGGGATCACAGTGTTCTTTATCCGAGATGGATGATTTCGATCTGTCTCGAGCTTTGGACAAGCCGAGGCTCAAGATCGAAAGGAAGAGATCGTTTGATGAGAGGTCGATGAGCGAGTTATCCACTGGCTACTCAAGACATGATCTAGACATGGCCCATTCCCCTGGAAGCAGGTCGTTTGTGGACACACCTCTCTCTTACGTTAGGAACTCGTTTGAGCCTCATCCAATGGTTGCAGAGGCCTGGGAAGCTCTGAGAAGGTCAATGGTTTTCTTTCGTGGTCAACCCGTTGGTACCATTGCAGCTTATGACCATGCCTCTGAGGAGGTCTTGAACTACGACCAGGTAATAACCCATTATATCTCTCAACAGAAACAAGATTTACAAAGACGACATAAAATTATGAAATAGTTCTTACAGAATGAGCTAAAGTCTCCATCTTTAGGTTTTAAAAAATTAACCTATAGTTTAATAATCTTAGGTATGACTTATGAGACTTGAAAAGATTTTCATTGTGTATTTTATGTTTGTATCTTTTTTTTTTATGGTCAAATTATGTTTTTATCTTAGAGCATCTCCATCCCCACTCCAAAAATTACTACATTTTACTCAAAAATGGAGTGAAAAATAGAGTAACGAGTAAAAAATAAAAGCATTGCTCCATTTATGGAGCAATATTTTATTTTTTGTTCGTCATTTTATTTTCACTCCATTTTGGAGTAATTTATAGAGTGGGGATGAAGATGCCCTTAGTGAGTAATGTTGTTGTTAATTCGTTAGAACTCTTTATGTTTTCGTAGTTTTTTTATTTTTTTATGTTTTCATAGTTATTTGATAAAATAAAGGTCACATTAATTTTATTTTGGTTAAGTCTCTTGAAAGTGATTTAATTGTGTATTTTAGGTTTGAATTTTTTTTTTGGTCAAATTATGTTTTTGTATCTTAGTGAGTGATGTTGTTCTCAATTCATTAGAACTCTTTAATGTTTTCATAGTTTTTGATAAAAAAAAATCACATTAATTTTATTTTGGTTAAGAGTCTTGAATCCAAAGCATATAATATATCAAAACTTTTTATATTTGTAATTTTCGTTTGTTTGTAGGTGTTTGTGCGAGACTTTGTACCGAGTGCACTGGCGTTTCTGATGAATGGAGAGCCAGATATAGTGAAAAACTTCTTGCTCAAGACACTTCAGCTTCAAGGATGGGAGAAAAGGGTCGACCGGTTTAAGCTTGGGGAAGGTGTTATGCCAGCGAGCTTCAAGGTGCTTCATGATCCTGTCCGTAAAACCGATACAATCGCTGCAGATTTTGGAGAAAGTGCTATAGGAAGAGTAGCACCAGTTGATTCAGGGTTTTGGTGGATCATACTTCTCCGTGCTTACACAAAATCTACAGGAGATTTGACACTGTCTGAATCACCAGAGTGTCAGAAAGGAATAAGGCTTATACTCTCGCTCTGCTTGTCTGAAGGGTTCGATACTTTCCCTACGCTGCTTTGTGCGGACGGTTGTTCCATGGTTGATAGGAGAATGGTAATAACAAACATTATTTTTCATGATTCTTTAACGCAGAAAAAGAAACAAATCTTGTCTTGTAGGGTGTTTATGGATACCCCATTGAGATTCAAGCTCTGTTTTTCATGGCGCTGAGAAGTGCCTTATCGATGCTGAAACATGACGAGGAAGGTAGAGAGTTCATAGAGAAGATTGTGAAGAGACTTCACGCCTTGAGTTTCCACATGCGTAATTACTTCTGGCTTGACTTTCAGCAACTCAATGATATCTACAGGTAAAGTAAACTCGCCGTGCTATATATATTTTAACGTGACTAAATGATAAAACTTTTGTTAAGGTACAAGACGGAGGAGTACTCACACACGGCGGTCAACAAGTTCAACGTGATGCCAGACTCGATACCGGATTGGGTTTTCGACTTCATGCCTCTCCATGGAGGATACTTTGTCGGAAATGTAAGCCCGGCCCGTATGGACTTCAGGTGGTTTTCATTAGGCAACTGTGTCGCTATCCTCTCTTCTCTGGCGACTCCGGATCAGTCGATGGCCATTATGGACCTCCTTGAGCACCGTTGGGAGGAGTTAATTGGTGAGATGCCGCTCAAGATATGTTACCCTTGCATCGAGAGCCATGAGTGGCGGATCGTCACTGGTTGTGATCCTAAGAACACTCGGTGGAGCTACCACAATGGTGGATCATGGCCTGGTTAGCATTCTTTAGTGTAAACTAAAATGCCATATGAGTGTCTGTAAGTTTATAACTATGCTTTGTTTTTCTTTTGTGCAGTTTTGCTGTGGATGCTTACCGCGGCGTGCATCAAGACCGGTCGGCCTCAGATAGCGAGGCGAGCGATCGACCTAATAGAGTCACGGCTTCACAGAGACTGCTGGCCAGAGTACTACGACGGTAAGCTAGGAAGGTACGTTGGAAAACAAGCAAGAAAGTTTCAGACTTGGTCAATCGCAGGTTACTTGGTTGCTAAGATGATGCTTGAGGATCCTTCACACATTGGAATGATCTCTCTTGAAGAAGACAAACAGATGAAACCTGTTATCAAGAGATCTGCATCATGGAGTTGCTGATTTTAACCCTTTTTTTTTTGTATTATATAATGTCATTTTGAGACTTTCCCTTTATTCAAGATTTAAGGAATGCAAAGACCTTTCGTTTGTTTTGTTTAATACATAATTGATTGCTTTCCGAAGAAAGAGCGGAAAATGATCACTGAACTAATAATTCTCTTTTATCCAAACTAGTAAAATGCCTCCAAATAAATTATCTGGTTTTATCTTAGATAATTAGTCGTTTTTTCCTTCAACGCATATCTTTAAATCCTAGTATCCAATCTTTGGTTTTCTAAGCTCTCTGTAGAGTGTAGTGTCGTTTCAAAAAGGTTATTCTCATTGTTCTGGGCAATGTGAACTTCACAATGTGAAGACATAAGCCCGGGAGCAGATTCCCCACCGGGAGGGGGACAATGGATCAGGTGTCTACGATGTTCTAGTGGATTTTTAAACTTTCAAATAGCCAGCAACAATTTTTTTTTGACAAAACTAGACGTTGGGATGGTCTTAGTCTGAAATCTATTGAAAATTTTAAGTAAATGTCATATCTATTAGAATGCCGCTGAAATATTTTGACATAACTTGTTGTCAGTGGAATTTGTTTTGCTTTTATGTAGGTATGTTCATCACGAGAATAAAGTATTATGTAGAGATTAAAGATTTCAATGAAGGAAGTTTTTCTCTCTTTTATCTCTCTCCCAAACCGCAAACCCTAGTTTCCGCTGCAAGATATCTTTGTTCCGGATGGCACCTCCGCTCGTCAGTTTTTCGTTCAACCACCTCCACCGAGTCTTTTCAGCTGTCATCGCCTACTCCTTATCTCCGCTGATTCTAGATCTTTGTTTCACCGGATCTAATTGAAAGATTTGGTGTGTACCTCTATTCTCTGAATGCAAATGAGGTGGTAACAGGCTATGATCTTCGGTGGCCTTGTTTCTCTGCTTCCTCTGTTTGCGCTGGAGTCAGATCTGGATCTGATTTAAGCCTCCAGGTCATACAAGTTTGCTCAGGAGTGTTGATGCCTCTCTTCTCACCTTTGTTGTCTTGCCTCTCTTCTCACCTTCGTTGCTTTGCCTCTCTTGCTCTTCGATCAAACTCTCTTATAATTCGTCACCTAATTGATCAAAAAACATCTTTAAAATAACCCATCATCATGTTCATATACTCACAATACTTACCAAACACAAATTCAACAATTAGCACTGTTTGTGGGAAACATCTTCTCCACCCCATAATTGATCATCATATGCTTTTCCTCAACAACTTCAATTTTTCTTTTATAAGCTTCCTATTGTGGATCCGCATGTTCTTCTTTTCCTCTCCTTCTTCCTCATTAACTTTCTCGATAATGACTCCTTGATTTAGTATTAATGGAACCTGAGAAGAGTGTTAACAGCCGGGGAGAATTGGAAGTGTCTTTGAAATCGCAAAGGGGTCAAAGTGTTCCAGTTCAACTTGACCTTGACCCTGATGAACTCCAGACGCCCACCAACTTTCTCACTATACTCAATTTTTATATATTGTCCCATAGTTCGTGCTGTATGGAGAATGACTTCACGGTTCATATACTAGAAAAGAATATCCCTAATATGAATCCAGAAGGGGATGAAATTGAGTAGAGCCATATCCATTAATGGTGTCCACCTTTTTAGACCCAACATTCTGTCTGCAAAGGCCCATGGTCTTCTCCTAATTATCGTTTCCATAGATTTCTCTGATTGGAGCACAAATTGAAATCTCCACCCTTAGATAATCATTCTTTTACATGACCTTCAAGACCCTAATTGTGTGGCATCATTGCCACAATGGATCAATTTTTTTTTCGTTGTGGCATAACTGGACGTCCCACCCGAACGAAACGATTCTCTTCTGCAGCTTGCCGGACTACGTTTGTTGGTAGAGCAATTGGGGTATCATTAAACTCTAAATCTATGTCTTGAAACCTCTTCGGATATTATCCCCATATGAACTAGGTTTATGTAGAAAATCCAAGGAAATAATTGTTGATTTAAAGAAAATTAGAAAAGAAGTGATGAAACACAAACCTTACAACCACGTTTTTATAACCTCAGATTCTACATAATTTCCTTCGAATTGTTTCATCGCGATGGAGAGTGGAAACCCTCGTAGAGATGCACAATATCGCGGTCCAAATTCATAAAAAATCGCTTTCAATATCTTCATAATCATTTTCAGTCACTCGAATCGTGTGCAGGAAAAACACGCATCTCAAAATCGCCTTTTTTCATCGCCGAAAAATTGCTTTATCTTAACAATACTACAATTTATACATCGAAAATTTTGCCATTTAGTTATATGGACAAATAGTAGCTCCTAGTTTTACATCAGTCGTTTTAATAACATATATTTATTTAGTCTTAATCAACCCTGAAAAGGTATAATAGTGGTTACAAAAAATTTCGGTAACAAGGCTTAGCGTTAGAGTTAGGTTACATGAGACAAAAACAAGATCAACAAAATACAAACACAAGCAAGAACAAAGAGTGAATATGGTTGAGGGAAATAAGACAACGAAAGCAAGATTTCTACTTCCGGTGAACACCAACAGCCGCTATATCCGGGGCTCGGGATTTCTCAAGTCGGAATGTCCAAGTCTGTCACTGGTCTGTCACCTTTTCTGTCAAGAAGCCATCCTCAAAAGCTTTCCGTGGCCCCACCACGCTGGCGTTGAATGAACACCGACTCATGTCTCTAACCATTGCGATCAACACAAGTGACGTCACTGCAAGTCTGAGAAACTACATATCCTCTGATTTCACGGCGGTGGAGAAGACTGAAGCCGAAGAGAAACCAAACAAAAAGGAAAAGCCATCTTCTCTGAAGAAACCGCCAACACTACGATTGAAGCTCCTATCGGAAGAAAAGCCACAACACTGAGGGCTGACTAGAGGGTTTCCGGTAGCTCAATGTTGTTTTCAAATGGGGATAGCCCACCGTAGACCCAACAAGCCACCAAAGCAAAGCTTTCATTGGGGAAGACGTGCTAGTCGACCCAACCGATACGTAGAGAGAGTAGAAGGATACAACCTGATTTTTGCCAGATCTAAACACACACCGACTCTTTGAACATAATCCAAAAAGTGGAGAGCAATAGAACCACCGGCGAAACCCCTGGAAAACCTTAGGCGTCTCCACTCCAAAGAGATGAAGAAAATTATTTGAGAGAGTTTTTAAGGGCGTATGTCTTATTGCAACTATAACAAATCCTAATTTGTATGCTATCTTTATTACTAGATATCCATTTTGATTTGTTTTGACTAAACCCATTTTTATTGTTATCAGTCACACAAAAATTAATTGTCTGGAAAAAGATATTAATATTGATATTTTACTTCTAAAAATTATGTGTTCTCAACCAATGAAAAAAATATCATTTTCCCTATTGCAGTATTTACAGATTCTTTTGTTTTAGATTTGTGTCATTAATAAACTGTTATAAATCTCGTGC
>CAJHQP010010827.1:0-17219 GCA_905132765.1 Moricandia arvensis
GCCACGTCCAAAAGGTCTTCCCCACTCATTCCTTCCCTTGCAAGTCAAGTATGGTTCTGTTTTTGATGAGCTGTAGGGAGCTTCAAATCTTCTTACTTTGCTGTCCCGGTTTGAACCTTAATCCAGTTTGCTTCTCTTCTTCTCTTCTTCTCTTTCTTTCATTATTCCAACACTCCCCCTCAAGCTTGACCATATGAATCCTTGAACAAGCTTGGAAATGAGATTAATTGCCTCATTAAAAACCTAATTATAGGGAAAAAGAATACAAGCAATCCAGCTTAGGTTTAGATAACTTTATTGGCCAGGAAGGGCGCCACTCTTTTCCTGCTTCACACTCAATTGGTTCCATTTGAACCTTCTTCTTATTTCACAGCTTGTCTCCCCCTTGTTTCTGAGTTCTTGCCTTCTTCATGGGTTGAGATCAAGCCAACATGTCTTTGGGATGATAATGAGGAGTGTCTGCCCTCCTGGCTTGCACTTGAATTCGTCACTTAATCCTTCTTCAGAATGGCCTTGCAACGTGACTTGTAGAACTGACTTGATAGGGGGACTTTGCAAAGAGTTAGCTGCCATCTTTTCAGTAAACTGCCTTCTCTTTGCTCAGCCAAGTATATCCCTGGTCAACTCCACTTTTTTCTTTGCTTCAGCTTCAACAATGGGTCATTGGCTTCTCATTAACACCCCTCCTCAAGCTTGACCATAGAATGAGAGTATATGGCCAAGCTTGAAGTTGAGAGCCAATGACAGCCAACACCTTGAGACCACAGCCCTCTTGGCTTGAATTGTGGCCTTTCTCTCTTGAGGAACCTCCTGTTCACCCTCTTGGCTTCAGGTAAGACCTCTTGAGCAATCTCTCCATGGCACCAATCATCCTCTCTACCATCATGGAAATTAATGGACACAATCAGTGTCCAAAGTGTTGTTGGGAAGTGGGCAATCTCTCCATGGTCAGGAATGTACATCTTCTGTAGGCTCTGAACTCATGAGCTTCTTCTCTTTATTTTAAGGAGGCACAGCTTATCAAGAACCTGAGCTGGTTTCTTGAACCTCTACCCCATGGGGGCTTAGTGACACAGAAGTTGTTTGAGGTGTGGATTGACTGTCCAACACCTCTTCTCCTTGATTCCCTCCTTCTTGGCAGGGACACACTTCAAACCCCTCCTATCCTCTTGCTGGTCTTGGGTCTTGGGGATCACAGAATAAGCTTGAGCTTTATTGGCCAAAAATAGTTTGAACAGCCTAGCTTTGATGCTTCTTCAGTGACTTTGCTCCAACAATAATTTTCTCCATGGTTTTTCTTCAGCATTTTGGACAAGAGGAGGTGGGTTGGTTTCTTCTTTGGACCCCTTGAAGTCTCCATTTCAGTTTCAGTCTCCATCTTGGAGAGTTTTGGAGCAGTGGACAAAAGAGTGTTGCTACTGGTTTTGCAAGAACTGGATCAGAAACTGATCTTGGATGAAGCTTGCTTGACTTTTCTGGACCTTCCTTGAGTTTCACAGACTGGTATACTCCCTTATCCTAATTTCTGGTGAGGTTCTTCCCTCTTGGAAGACCTTTGGACCAGTAGATAAAGAGATGTATCCAAGGCAGTTTTAAAGAGAAATTTTGACAGAGATTTTGCGGAAGTGAGAATAGGTTTTCAGGAGCTTTGATGCTCTGATACCATGTGAGAATAGAGATAACATGGTAAGAGTATGATGGAGAGTAAGATTGGTGAAGAGAGTAACAAGAATGGGTGAGAGACAAAGATAATAAGCCTGCTAGACAGATTGTATGAAAGACAGAGAATGAGGGTGTTTGAGAGTGTGGTTGAGTGTGAGCTCCTGTGAGAAGAGAGTAAGAGACCTGAGAGAGTATAGGAACCAGAGAATGGGAGATTTGTGATGGAGAGATTTAGCTCTCACTTCAGAGAGTATAAGAGATCATAGAGAATTTTAGACAGTTTCTGAGTATGAGAGAGTGTATGAGACTTAGAGAGAATATGAGAGTGTTTGAGAGATTGTGAACCAGAGAATAAGTGAAGGAGGAGGCTCAACTCTCCTTGGAGATTTCGTGGATTACATGTGAGGCCTTTACAGCCAGGACACAAGCAACTCATAAGACTACAAACACATTAAAATAACAATATAAGAGGAAACTAAATTAATAATATTGTATGGAAAGATGATTCAGAACTGGCTGGACAGACTGGTGTAGAGCAGTCTGGTGTGGACAGACTGGTGTAGATCAGGCTGGTGTGGACAGACTGGCATGTTCAGAGGAGAAAGAGACAGGAGGAGAGGCACAACCTTCCTTGGTGATAGTGACATGTCTACACAACTCTTTATGCACCCCATGTGCCTTCTTCTTGCTTAATTCAACCCAGATTAATCCAATTGGATTCAAAATGAATTTCCTTGACTTCTGGAACTTCAGTGATTCGCCCCTAGGATGCTCTTTGGTTGATAGGGATGGATAGATCCTTGCAAGAACGAATCAGAGACTCAAGTTCTTCAAGGTTGTGGATCGATTGGTGACACAAAAGGGATGATAAGATCTCTTGATACTCCTAGATGAATAGCTCGGATATGACACACCAAGTAAACACCCTTAGGTTCCTGGATATTACACACCAGAAGGAACTCGACAACTTTTCTAGAGAGAGAGCCGTCAAGAGAGAAAGAAAACTCGTTGAATGATTATTGCTTGAGTACAATAGGGTTTCGAAAATAAAAGAAAAGGAAATTATAGTTTTTAAAATAACATAAGATAAACATGTGAATACTTCTTTAGTCTGTGAGATTTATGTTAGAATGAGAGATTTAGAAGTAGTTTACTGCTGAAGAATGAAGAACATGAAGAACAAGAGTGAGAGAGAGAGAGAGAGAGAGAGAGAGAGAGAGAGATTTCGAAATTCAAAGAGAGAGAAGGATAGAAATGATTTCCTTGCATTGTTTGGTTCTCAGGATGCTTACATAAATACAAAAATAAGTTAACTATGAAATAAATAAACTAAAGAGCCTGAACAAGGCAGAAGGCACGTCCAGCTTAAGTGATAGTGACTGGTCTTTGTGTGGTCCTGACTCTCTCTCCACTGATCCAAACCTTAACCCCACATGTGACCTCTCTTCTGTCTTGACTCCAACGGATCCTTGCAGTTACTAGAGGCCAGACAGATATTTAAAATAGTCTTCCCAGTCAAGATATCCTCTTGTGTGCCTTGTAAGTCAAGTTAGGTCTTAGGAGTCCAAAGTGTACGGACAAGTTAACTCTTCATCATCCAGAACACTCTTCTTGCCTTGATCTCCTAATTCTTGCCATTCACTTCTTCATGTCAACACTCCCCCTCAAGCTTGACCATGTGGAACAAGTCAAGCTTGGAAGCCATGAAGCATTCCCTCATCAAAACCTCAGCTAGGTAAAACCACATGGGAGAAAAACCAAGCCAAGGAAAAAGAGTAGAACACTTCATG
Organism: Moricandia arvensis; assembly: GCA_905132765.1. NCBI lineage: Eukaryota > Viridiplantae > Streptophyta > Magnoliopsida > Brassicales > Brassicaceae > Moricandia > Moricandia arvensis. The sequence goes on from CAJHQP010010827.1 coordinate 3,453, forward strand.
GAGGAGAGATCAGTGACATGTGAGGTCTATGAGCCCAAGCTTTGGATGAATGAACACACAGACCTTAGTACTCGCAGCCTTTGTGAAGATATCAGCTAGCTGGTCTTCACTTCTTCTGTAGCAAGGTAAGATGATCTTTGCTCCACAGCTTATCTTACCTTGTGACAATCCACCTCAATATGTTTAGTCCTCTCAGGAAAGACTGAATTGCTAGCAATGTGTATAGCAGCCTGGTTATCACAATGCATAGTTATTGGTGTTGTGGTCTCAACTCCCAAATCCTTAAGCAGTCCTTTGATCTAGATTAGCTCACTTGTAAGCTTTCTCATGGCTCTATATTCTGCCTCAGCACTTGAACATGAAACCACCTTTTGGTTCTTGCTCTTCCAAGTTACCAAGTTGCCTCCAATAAATGTGCAATAACCAGTAGTTGATCTCCTATCAACCCTATCTCCAGCCCAATCAGCATCGCAATAGCCTACTATCTCAGTACTCTTGTTGCAACCTATCCAAACTCCTTGCCCTGGTGCTTCTCTCAAGTACCTCAGAATCCTTTCCACCATGTTCCAATGGTGAATCATAGGAGCTTGCATATGCTGGCTCACTTGGTTCACTGCAAAGCACACATCTGGTCTTGTGATAGTGAGATATATGATTTTTCCCACCATCCTTCTATAGTGCTTCACATCTTCATATGCCTTATCTTCAATCTCCCCCTCACGCATCACATTGTACCCCACCTCTAGAGGTGTTTTAGCAGCTCTACCACCAAGATCTCCAGCTTCCTTTAATACATCAAGAGTGTATTTCCTTTGGTTCAGAAACAGTCCCTCCTTGGATCTACATATCTCAATCCCTAGAAAATATTTGAGCTCTCCCAAATCCTTGATATCAAATGTTGCCTTGAGAAAAGCTTTGGTGGAGCTGATCCCCTCTTTATCACTGCCTGTGATAATGATATCATTCACATAAATGAGGATCACAATGATCCCTTGCTGGTTGGTGAGAGTAAACAAGGTGTGATCAGCCTCAGATTTCACAAACCCTCTTCCATTAAGGGTTGTGCTCAGTTTGTGATACCAGGCTCTTGGAGATTGCTTCAGACCATAGATTGCTTTCCTAAGCCTTAAGAAATTGCCTGGTTTTACCATGCCTTCCATACCAGGTGGTGGACGCATGTATACCTCATCTTCTAGCTCTCCTTGTAGGAATGCATTCTTGACATCCATTTGCCAAAGATCCCATTCCAAATTCACAGCAAGAGAGAGCAAAATCCTTATGGTTTGAAGCTTTGCCACTGGTGCAAAGGTTTCAAGATAGTCCTCACCATATACTTGAGTGTAGCCTCTTGCTACCAGCCTGGTCTTCTTTCTCTCAGGTTTCCCATTGGCTAAGTACTTAATTGTGAACAGCAGCATGCTTGTTACTGCCTTCTTGCCTTTGGGAAGTTCAGTTTCAAACCAGGTTCCATTCTTCTCCATAGCACCCATCTCATCTCCTACTGAATCTCTCCATTCCTTAATTGCCATAGCCTCTTCATATGACCTTGGTATGCCATAATCTCATCAAGGTTAGTGATGAAGGCATGATGATCCATAGGATACTGAGCTAGGGAGCATGTTGCTTGAGTAGGATGGGCAACTGCTTGAGAGTTGAAATAAACCCTTGTGTTGGTCCAATCAGAAGCAGGTTTTCTGAGCCTAGTACTCCTCCTTAGTACTGGTTGTGTTACTTCTTCTGGAACAGCTTCTGCATCATCTGAGGACTGATCCTCATTTACCACAGATTCCTCTTGATCTTGTTGCTCAGCTTGGCCATGAATTCTTGCTGAGTTTTCTGGTTGTGTTGGCTCAGCAGTATTGTCCCCCACATGGTCAAGGTGAGGAACCACCTGAACCTCAAATTCATCATTGCTGGAACCAGTTTCAGTCTCCACCCTTTTATCAGCTTCTGGTGTAGACCCTTTTGGTTCAAGTTCCATTCTTGCTTCAGGCATACTGACCCGAAGGCTTTCCATCACTCTCCCAAGATTGCTTGCTCTATCAGAAGCTGATTGAGATAGGTTCTCTAGATCCTCCCAACTCTTATCATTGTAGTATCCTCTTGATTCTACAAACTTAACATCTCTAGACACCATGACTCTCCTAGTCTCTGGTTCATAGCATTTGCAACCCTTCTGGTTTGGGGAGTATCCAATGAACATTGCCCTTGTACTTTTTGCTTCTAATTTGTTCCTTTGTTCACCTGGTATTAATACAAAACAAAGACACCCAAACACACGCATATGGTCAATAGATGGTTTGGTTTTGTTGAGTACCTCAAATGGTGAGTGATCTTGGAGAACTCTGGTGGGAATTCGATTGATCAAATAACATGCTGTCATGACTGCATCTCCCCACAACCTTTTAGGCACACTTGTATTAAACATCATGCTTCTGGCCACCTCCATTAGGTGCCTATTTTTCCTCTCAGCCACCCCATTTTCTTGTGGTGTGTAAGGGCAGCTGGTTTGATGTATCACCCCATGCTGAGCCAAGTATTGCTTGAAAGCTTGACTAGTGTACTCTCCACCATTATCAGACCTGAGGATCTTCAACTTGGCATTGAAATGGGTGCGGACATGGTTATGGAAGTTCTTGAATGCCTACAGCACCCTGTCTTTTGACTGAATCAGAGTCACCCATGTGTATTTGGACTTCTCATCAATGAAGGTGACAAAATACTTATGATTCTCTCTGGACATACAAGGCGATGTCCACACATCAGAGTGAATCAGGTCAAAACTCTTCTCATAGATAGTGCTAGACCTTGGAAAGACTGTTCTACAATGCTTCCCCAAGATGCAGGCTTCACAATCATCATTCTGAACCACCATACCCGGAAACATCAAGTTCAGAGCTCTAGTGTGAGGATGTCCCAATCTGGAGTGCCATATGATGCTCTCAATCCCACTAGAAGTACTGACTAGGCAGTGAGCAGGAGATGCTCCAGAAACCTTAGTCTTTTCTAGGTGATATAGTTCCTGATGGCTGTACCCTTTTCCAATTACCTGCCCTGTCTTCAGGTCTTGAAATTCAACCTCATCAGGTCTAAAAAGAACTTGACAATTCAGGACCACGGTTGCCCTTTTAACTGATAGCAAGTTTGATGTAAACTGAGGCATATATAAGGCAGTGGATTCTCTATCAAACAGCCTAAGGTTCCCTATCCCTTCTATCTTAACCTTATCACCATTTGCTATAAGCACATTCCCTGAGGCAGGTTTGATATTACTAACCAGGTTCCTATCACTAATCATGTGATGGCTAGCTCCTTAATCAATAATGATGGGTTTAGAGTCAAAATAATATTTACCAACCTCCTTGGGTGAGATAAGGGCCTTGGCAGCTTTTATAAAGGAATCAAAGTCTCTTCTGGTCACTGGACTATCAGAATTGGTCGCCCATGCCATACTCCTCCATGTTCCTCCTTCATTAGAATCACCACAGAGTGTTGAATACATGGTTCTTCTTGTAATTACTTGATGCTCAAACTCCTTGAGCTTAAATGTACTTGACTGGCTTCCTAGGGAACTTGGAAGCTTCCTTTCTTGAATGATATAATTTATCAGACTATTGCAAGGTGAATCCAGGTTTAGGAGAAGACTGAAAACTTTGTCTTGCTCATAGACAGCTTGAAAACTCTCCCATAGATTCCCATAAACATTTTGAAGCTTCTCCCATAAACTCTTGGCGGTTCTGAGGTGATAATGATCCTCCAAGATTTGTTCAGACAGAGAACTGTGTATAATTCCAAGTGTTTGCTGTTCCTCTTGAACCCACTTGTCTTCATGCTTTAGGCAAGTAGCCTGACTATCCTCTTGAGCCATCCTCTTTGAAGTTTCAGCCTCCATGATATGGCTGTCCCAAAGTCCATGACTTCCCAAGGTAACTATGGCCACTCTTGACCATAAAAGATAGTTAGGACCCTCTAGGGTTACTGGAATGAGATTCTCCTTCTTCATTTTCTTGGTCGAAATCATCTTTTCTATTTTTGGCAAATTCTGGAGCTGGAAATGATGAACAGCTGAAGAACAAGATGAACTTTGCCAAAAATAGAAATAAAAAAAAACTCAGAGATTTAGCGGAAGAAAGAAAAGAGAATAAGAAGAATTAGGTCTCAAGAACATACTGCTCTGATACCATGTGAGATTTATGTTAGAATGAGAGATTTAGAAGTAGTTTACTGCTGGAGAATGAAGAACATGAAGAACAAGAGTGAGAGAGAGAGAGAGAGAGAGATTTCAAAATTCAAAGAGAGAGAAGGATGGAAATGATTTACTTGCATTGTTTGGTTCTCAGGATGCTTACATAAATAGAAAAATAAGTTAACTAGGAAATAAATAAACTAATGAGCCTGAACAAGGCAGAAGGCACGTCCAGCTTAGGTGATAGTGACTGGTCTTTGTGTGGTCCTGACTCTCTCTCCTCTGATCCAAACCTTAACCCCACATGTGACCTCTCTTCTGTCTTGACTCCAACAGATCCTTGCAGTTACTAGAGGCCAAACAGATATTTAAAATTTTCTTCCCAATCAAGATATCCTCTTGTGTGCCTTGTAAGTCAAGTTAGGTCTTAGGAGTCCAAAGTGTACGGACCAGTTAACTCTTGATCATCCAGAACACTCTTCTTGCCTTGATCTCCTAATTCTTGCCATTCACTTCTTCATGTCAACATAGTCTTGGGCCGAGATAGAGCCTAAGTGATGTGAAGACAAGTTGTGGCCTCGTTAAAAACCTTCCTCTGGAAAACCTCATGGGACAAAACCAAAAGCAAGGAAAAGAGCACGCACCCCATGTCTTTCCTAGACACTAACTCAGCTTGATGTAGATATGGCTTGAATGGTGATCAAGACATCTCGGATCAAACCTTATCCAAGACTTTCTTGTTGTGGATGTGAAGTGAGTAATCCAACAACATTCTCTTTAAGCTTCTTGACTCCGGAACGAGTCATGGGACCTTCAAGAATGGCTAGAGCATCATCACCAGGCTGCTGGTGCAATGTGGCATCATGTGGCTCATCTAGACCCTCCTTGTTGTCCTTAGTGATCTGGTCCATGATCACATCATCCCCTCCCTCTTGAAAAGGATTTGTCCTCAAATCAGGTTCATCTACAGCAAAAAGAGCCAAGTCAGTGACATTGAAGCTATTTGATACATCATACTTACCTTGGAGATCAAGTTTGTAGGCATTGTCATTGATCTTGTGGATGATCTCGAAGGGTCCATCAACCCTTTGCATCAGCTTGGACTTCCTCTCGTTGGGGAACCTATCCTTCCTCAGGTGTAACCAAACTTGGTCACCTACTTCAAAGGTTCTCACACGTCTCCCCTTGTTGGCTTGCTTCTCATAAAGCTTGGTTTTCTGCTCAATGTTTTGCCTAGCCTTCTCATGGATCCGTTGGACCATCTCTGCTTTCTTCTTACCATCTAGACTGATCCTTTCACACTCAGGTAAAGGCATTAGATCCAAAGGAGAGGTGCGATTGAACCCAAAAACAATCTCAAAAGGTGAATACTTAGAAGCAGAATGCATAGCATGATTGTATGCAAATTCACAGTGTGGTAAGTATTCTTCCCAAGTTCTTAAGTTCTTTCTAATGAATGCACGCTGGAGTGTTCCTAGAGTTCTATTGACTACTTCAGTTTGTCCATCAGTTTGTGGATGACATGTAGTAGAAAACAACAGTTTGGTGCCTCGCTTAGACCATATAGTCTTCCAGAAGTAACTAAGAAACTTAGTGTCCCTATCAGAAACTATAGTTCTAGGCATGCCATGTAAACGAACAACTTCTTTAAAGAACAAGTTAGCAACATGCAATGCATCATCAGTCTTATGACATGCTATGAAATGTGCCATCTTAGAGAATCTATCAACAACAACAAATATTGAATCCTTTCCGGTTCTAGTCCTAGGCAATCCAACAACAAAGTCCATGGAAATGTCATTCCAGGGATGGTGTGGAATGGGTAAAGGAGTATACAAACCCTGGGATTGGACTTGGGACTTGGCATGCTTGCAAGTAGCACACCTCCCACAGATTCTCTCCACATCTCTCTTCATGTGCGGCCAGTAGAAGTGATCCTGTAAAACTTTTAAGGTCTTGGCAATCCCAAAGTGTCCCATTAGACTGCCCCCATGGGATTCCCTGACAAAAAGATCTCTCAAAGAGCAGTTAGGCACACACAATCTATTGTCATAAAACAAGAATCCTTCCTGTCTAAAGTAATGCCCCGCAGCAAACTTCTTACAAGATGCATAAGCTTCCTTGAAATCATGGTCAGTATCATACATTTCTTTTATTTGCTCAAAACCAAGTAACTTAGCATCTAAAGTGGTCAAGAGAACATACCTCCGGGATAGTGCATCAGCAACTATGTTCTCCTTACCTTGTTTATACTTGATCACGTATGGGAAGGTCTCTATGAACTCAACCCATCTTGCGTGTCTCTTACTAAGCTTACTCTGCCCTTTTAGATACTTTAGGGACTCATGATCAGTGTGTATGACAAACTCCTTGGGCCACAAGTAATGTTGTCACGTTTGTAATGCCCTCACCAAGGCATAGAGTTCTTTGTCATAGGTTGCATAGTTGAGAGTGGCTCCTCCAAGCTTCTCACTGAAGTAGGCTATAGGTTTCCTATCCTGCATCAATACAGCACCAATTCCAATTCCTGAGGCATCACACTCTATTTCAAAAGTTTTAGTAAAGTCAGGAAGCATAAGAAGAGGTGATTGAGTAAGCTTCTCTTTTAGGCTCTGGCAAGCCTTCTCTTGTGCTTCTCCCCACTTGAATCCGACATCCTTCTTTATCACTTCAGTCAAGGGAGCTGCAATGGTGCTAAAGTCTCTCACAAATCGCCTATAGAACCCAGCAAGCCCATGGAAACTCCTCACTTCCCTACTGTGGTTGGACTCGGCCAGTCTTTGATGGCTTTGATCTTCTCCTCATCGACCTTAACTCCATCTGCACTCACAACAAAGCCTAGGAAAACCAAGTTATCCGTGCAAAAGGTGCACTTCTTCAAGTTGGCATAAAGCTTTTCATTCCTTAAAACATTCAGGACAGCCCTAAGATGTCCTAGATGTTCTTCTAAGTTCTTGCTATATACTAAGATGTCATCAATGTATACTACAACAGAAATTCCTATGAATGATCTAAGAACATGATTCATTAACCTCATGAATGTACTAGGTGCATTGGTTAATCCAAATGGCATAACTAACCACTCATATAATCCATGTTTAGTTTTGAATGCAGTTTTCCATTCATCTCCTTCTTTCATCCTAATCTGATGATAACCACTTTTTAAATCTATCTGAGAAAAGATGCAAGAACCATGCAATTCATCAAGCATATCATCAAGTCTAGGGATAGGGTGGTGATACTTCACTGTGATGTTATTGATTGATCTACAATCAACACACATACGCCATGTACCATCCTTCTTAGGCACTAGGAGCACTGGTACAGCACATGGGCTCAAACTCTCTCGGATATAGCCCTTCTCCATGAGTTCCTCTACTTGTCTTTGCAACTCCTCGGTCTCAACCGGGTTGGTTCTGTATGCTGGACGGTTTGGAAGTGTAGATCCTGGAACAAAGTCTATCTGGTGCTCAATCCCTCTCAAAGGTGGTAAACCACTGGGATTGTCTACTGGAAATACATCTTGAAACTCCTGCAAAAGATAAACCATCTCACTCGGATACACCGGTGTAGAATCTGTTAAGTTCAAAAGAGCTTCTTTAAACACAAGTAAGATAGCAGATTGTTTAGAGTAAAGAGTTCTTTTGATATCACCCATGTTAGCATAGAAGTTTGGCTGCTTAGTTCCAGCCGGTTTTAGATCAATCTCCTTCTTCTTTTGGAGTTGAATCTGATCTTGTTGAACTTCCTTAGGTGTCAAGGGAATCAGGACAGTCTTGCGACCTTTGAACTCAAAGGAATGCTTGTTGGTGAAGCCATCATGGATAACTCGGCGATCAGATTGCCAAGGTCTTCCAAGAAGTATGTGACCAGCTTCCATAGGCAACACATCACACAAGACTTCATCTTCATATCTCCCAATGGCTAAGGGAATGAGGACTTGACTTGAAACCTACATGGTGCCTTCTTCATTCAGCCATTGTAGCCCGTAAGGTTTGGGATGCTTCTGAACCTTCTCTCCCAACTTCTTGACCATGGTTTCACTCGCAGCATTCACACAACTACCTCCATCAACAATGAGGCTGCACACCTTTCCTTGGACCAAGCACCGGGTGTAGAATAGATTCTCACGTTGCTCCAGCTCCTCAGCCTTGTTTTGCAAGCTTAGAAGCATTCTTGCTACTAAAAGCTTCCCCTGGACTGGTCCTTCTTCATGTTCTTCTTCAGTGTCTTCTTGGTCAGACTCGGTGTTGTCATCTTCTGAGGCATACTCTCCATCTTCCAGCAAGATCATGACTCTCTTGTTGGTACATTCATTGGCATAATGGCCTCTTCCTTGGCACTTGAAACACTTGACATCACGAGCTCTGGAAGTAGAAGCTTCAACCTTGCCTTTGCCCTTGTCAAGATCACTGCTTGGTTTGGTTTCTTCTCTCGGATAGGACTTGTTGACCTTCTATAGACCGGTCAAACCGACATGGCCGAGAAATATGTTGGAAATGGAAGATGAAGAACAAGAGCTGGAAATGGATTATCAGGAGTATTTTCATCATCCAAATTAGCTTAAGGAGGTACTTGGTCGTAGCAGAAACAAGATGGATTGAGCCCAAGCAAGAGTTGTTCGAAAAAGGCCTTTATCGTCCCAAAAAGTGGAAAGACAAGCCAACTTGGATTATGATTGGGCCAAGAAGATTAAGCACGTCTAATATGGTTTATTTTAAGTTTATTTATGATTTTTATTAAGTGTAAACCAATTGCAATTGGGTTTAGGGTTAGTAAACCAATTAGGAATAGGTTTAGACTAAACCAACTTGGTTTAGGTTTAGGGTTTTTTTAGCTTAGGATTTCGTTTTCTTCTTTCTTATTTATGTAACCACGAGCCTCCATGTAAACAATCAACCATTATTCAATAAACTTAAGCTTTGGCTCAAGCAAATCGTCTCTTAGGAGACTTCTCTATCTTGTTCACGTTGGTGAGCAGTTTTATATCACACTAAGGAAGAGTTAAACCTTCTGTGATCCATCCTAGACATCAAGCAGGACGCCCATGTGTCTCAGGAGTAGCAAAACAGCTTCTGAGCAATCCATAGCTCTTTAGCAAAGTCCATCATCATCATCTATCATACACCCACGCCCCCTTCAAGTGATCCAGGGAGAGACAACCATTCCAGGGCCGTACCAAGCATTGAAGAAGTTCTAGGATAAGAAGACCACCATATGATTGGGTTAACACTAGGGTTTACTATAATGCCCAAGCTGTTGCTCATCCATCCCAATTGGTCTGCTCCTTTACTAGGTATCCAGAAGAGCATTGTTCCTTTATGGTGAGTCTGGACAAGAGCTATATACCAAGATCTTATGAGGAAGATGTCAAAGACAAGGAGTGAAAGGAGTCAGTTAGTGCTGAAGCAAGTGCCATGATTAAGAATGACACATGGTATGAGAGTGAACTACCAAGAGGGAAGAAGGCTGTCACCAGTAGATGGATCTTTACCATCAAATACTTGGCAAATGGGAAGATTGATAGGAAGAAAACCAGGTTTGTTGCAAGAGGATTTACTCAAACCGATGGAGAAGATTATGTGGATACTTTTGCTCCAGTTGCAAAACTTCACACCATTAGAATCATACTGTCTCTTGCGGTTAACCTTGACTAGGGTCTTTGGCAAATGGATGTGAAGAATGCCTTTCTTCAAGGAGAACTTGAAGATGAGGTTTACATGCATCCTCCACCAGGCCTGGAGCACATAGTAAAGAAGGGAAATGTTCTTCGGATTAAGAAGGCAATCTATGGTCTCAAACAATCTCCTAGAGCCTGGTACAACAAGCTGAGCACAACTCTCAATGGAAAAGGGTTCAAGAAATCTGAACTGGATCATACCTTGTTCACTCTCTCGACCACATCAGGTATAGTTGTCCTTCTTGTGTATGTTGATGATATCATCATCACAGGAAGTGACAAGGCAGGTATTCAATCCACTAAAGACTTCCTTAAATCTGTGTTTGAAAGTAAAGACTTGGGAGAGATGAAATACTTCCTTGGTATTGAGATATGTAGATCCAAGGAAGGTTTGTTTCTGTCCCAGAGAAAGTATACATTTGATATCTTGAAAGATGCAGGGAAGCATGGAGGAAAGACAGCCAAGATGCCACTAGAGGATGGGTACAAGGTTCCTCGTGAGGGGGAGATTGAAGACAACCGGCCATTCCATGATCCTAAGCTTTATAGAAAGCTTGTTGGTAAGTTAATCTACCTTACCATTACTCGACCAGATATCTGTTTTGCTGTGAACCAGGTGAGTCAACACATGCAAATCCCAAAGGAACATCACTGGCACATGGTTGAAAGGATCCTGATGTATCTCAACGGATCATCAAACCTTGGAGTATGGATGGGGTGCAACAGAAGCACTGAAGTAGTGGGCTATTGTGATGCGGATTGGGTAGGAGATAGGATGGACAGGAAGTCGACCACTGGATAACTGCACCTTCATAGGTGGGAACCTAGTCACCTGGAAGAGCAAGAAGCAGAAGGTGGTCTCTTGTTCAAGTGTCGAAGCTGAGTATAGGGCAATGCTTAAACTCACAAACGAGCTGGTGTGGATCAAAGGCATTCTAAAGCATGTGGAGGTTGATCAGTCTACACCAATGACTATGCATTGTGATAATCAAAAGCTGCGATCCATATAGCCTCCAACTCAGTTTTCCATGAAAGAACCAAGCACATTGAGGTGGATTGTCACAAGGTGAGGCAAATGATTGGATTAGGAGTGATCTTGCCGTGCTATACAAGAAGTGAAGATCAGTTGGTAGATGTGTTTACAAAGGCAGCAAGACAGAAGACAATGGAGTCCATCCATGTGAGGTTGGGACTCATTGATCTAAACCAACTTAGCTAATCCCCTGCTATGGGGTCTCCACTCTTTTTCCCTCATCAAAGGGTTTTATCCCAACCAGGGTTTTCTCTTTGGTGAGGTTTTTAATGAGGGAGATCTCATAGCCTTCCAAGCTCGACTTCTTCCATATGGTCAAGCTTGAGGGGGAGTGTTAAGTTGAGGTAACTAGTTTGTGTTGAATAGAGAGAAGGAGGAAAAGAGAGGGGTTTGAGTCGACCTTGTCCGTACAAGGCCGTACAGGCTGTACAGGCCGTACAGGCCGTACAAGGTCGACCCAAAAGAGCTTTAAACCATGTTTTGGTAATGTGCAAAAATGGGGTTGTCCGTACAGAAAAAGTTACTGAGGTGAAAAAGGTAAAAAGGTAAAAGAGGAGATTACTTACCATGAGGAGATCGAGTGGGTAACTTGGAGTGAAAGAAAAGGTTTGGGTCGGGTAAACCTTGAAGCTTTAGGCGCCAAGGTTACCGTTTGTGGATAAGGCTTGGTCAAGCTTACCAGCCGGTGCAAGCTGTAATGTAAGGAGCATCCAGTCAAGATGCCATTGGCATCTAGCCACCAGAGCCACTCGTTTGAACCATGGGATGCGCCTCTTCTCCTGTCCACATACCTTACCTCTCTTGCTTTACGAAACCCTTGTAAACCCTCTCTATATATTCTGAACTCTCTCTATGAATAAAGCATACAGTTCTCTCTAAACTTTTGAGTCTCCTAATGTTCTTCATAGTCTTTCATCAATCTTTTTAGTTCTTAGTATAAACCGAGTCTTTCTTTCATAAAATATGTTTCTAGTCTTGTTCTGGTTACTTATTCATCTAAGGTCTTAAAAGATCTTACCTATATATTCCGGACTCTCTCTATGAATAAAACATATAGTTCTCTCTAAACTTGAGTCTCATAATGTTCTTCATAGTCTCTCATAATCTTTCTTAGTTCTTAGTCTAAATCGAGTCTTCTCTTCATCAAATCTGTTTCTATTCTTGTTCTGGTTACTTATTCGTCTAAGATCTCAAAAGATCTTATGGTAACAGAGCCAGGTTCATCACTATCTGGGTTTGTGTTCATCAAGTTGAAGAAGATCAAGGTTGAAGCTTTTTGAAGATCCAAGGCTGTTCTTTGTAGATCCGGGTAGAAGACTGAAGTTTGAAGCTTGCGTGGTGTAAAAGCTTGAGTCTTTCTCGTTCTTACCTTCAAAGACTCAACCTTTCTTCTTGGTTCTGGGTTCATCCGTGTTCTAAGGTAAAGGTCTACTCGTTTCCAAGCTTTTGAAGTCAAGCTGGTTGTAGATGGATAGTGTTAGTATTAAGGTTTCAGTTACTCTCAAGGGGAGTAACTATCTGTTGTGGTCTTATTTTGTGAAGACTGCGGTGGGAAGTAAGGGCTTAGGGGGTCATATCACATCCGCTGAAGCTCCTAAGCTCATTACTCAAGAAGGTGAAGCTGCAAATGCCACAAGTGAGGTGGAGAAATGGCAGCAAGAAGACATGATGGTGATGACACTACTTCAAGGATCCCTTGAGACTCCTATCATGATGGACCCCTTAGGACGAGATCCTTTGTCCCTGATTCTTTTGAAGGAAGATCTGATGGTTTTGAGAGAGATCTGGGTTGATTCTGATGATGATGGATGGATTGATTTGATGGACTTCAGAAATGATCTATGGACTGATCAGATCTCGTGTAGATGAGTCTAAGATCAAGAGAATGAACTCTATTTAGATCAAAGAAGAGTTTTGCAATCAGAGAATGAACTCTTAGCAATCAGTGTTCAAAGATGAACAAGGGATTCACAGATTTAGAGAGAAATATTTTTATAAAAAGGTGAATGCTTTTTTCAGAGATTTCTCAAGGGTTTAAGTAGCATAAATAGAAGTTGAAAGGTCCTAAAACTTGTAAAAAACTCGAAAATAAAAGAGTGATAAAACTTAGACAAGTCCAAAGACTGAATAAGTGAAAAGTTGGGTCTGTTCCTTGGCTTGATTTCCAAGTTGGTTTGGGTCTGGTTCAGAGTAAACCAAAGTAGCAATTGATTTCTTCAATCTTCTGGTTTGTGATCTAGTAACTGGGCCATTAGACAAGTAGAATGGATCCTTGTCTTGATTGGTTTTGGCTGAGTAAGATGCATCTGATCCATGTGAAAGATTGGGTCGAAATTTATCATCATCAGCTAGTCCCATCACACCTTGAGTATCAATCTGGTTCAGCTCATCTAGCTCCTCTTCAGTGTCACTCTCATTCAGCTCCAGTTCAGCTATTGGTTTAGTCATGGTTGCATCATCCCCTCCTCCTTTAAATGGATTTGACCTCAAATCCGAATCATCTGCACGGAAAGGGATCAAGTCAGCAACATTGAAAGTAGAGCTAACAGCATACTTACCTTGAAGATCAATTTTGTAGGCATTGTTGTTGATGCGTTCCAACACTTTGAAAGGTCCATCTGTTCTTGGCAAGAGTTTTGACTTTCTTTCAGCAGGAAATCTATCCTTTCTCAAGTAAATTGACACCAAATCTCCTGGTTCTAGTATCAACTCACGCCTCTTCTTGTTGGCATGCTTCTCATACTCTTTAGTCCTTTCTTCAATGTTCTTTTTAACCTGTTGATGCAAAGAAACCACATACTCGGACTTGGCCTTTCCATCAAGGTTAGTCTGCTCATTAAGAGGTAAAGGCAACAAATCCAGAGGGGT
>CAJHQP010010828.1:0-17217 GCA_905132765.1 Moricandia arvensis
TTTGTGCCTGAACAATTTCTTGTTCTTCGGTAATGGGTGGTGAACCGGAAGAAATCGACGGTGACAATCGAACCAACTAGTCTTCCTACCATGCTTCAACTGAAATGCATCTGTCATTCCATTACAATATGGACAAGCTAATCTCCCATGTGTAGTCCACCCAGACAACATACCATATGCAGGAAAGTTCACTTATGGTCCACAAAAGCATCGCTCGCATCGTAAAGTTTGTTTTCGTTGAACAATCATATGTCCTCACCCCTGTTGACCACAAATCTTTCAACTCTTTTATCAGTGGTTGTAGAAAAACGTCGAGAGATCTTTTTGGATGTTTTGGACCAGGTATTAATATGGTCATGAATAGAAACTCTCGTCGCATGCACATCTCCGGTGGCCAAGTTATACGGTGTAAGAAAGACCGGCCACAATGAATATTGTCTCCCAGACATTCCAAATGGACTAAATCCATCAGTGCATAATCCAAGATTACACATTCCGGCTATTGCTAGCGAAATGTGGATGTACATTGTTAAAATGTTTCCATGCTCTTGCATCTGATGGATGAGTCATCTCTCCATCCGTCTGAGTATGCTCGGCGTGCCATCTCATCCCTCCAGCTGTCTCCTCAGATTGGTACAATCTTTTCAATCTGTCTGTGATTGGTAGTACCACATCCTTGGTACGGTACCCTATTTCGCCCTCGACCTTGCGGTTTGAATCGTGGCTTCTTACAAAATCGACATTCTTCTAACTTCTCATCATCTCCCCAGTAAATCATGCAGTTGTCGATGCAAACGTCTATCATCTCCGAGGGCAACCCAAGACTATATACCAATTTCTGAATCTGATAATAAGATTCAGCAGACACATTGTCTTCTGGCAAATACTCTTTAAACAAGTCTGCCCATGCATCCATACAATTTTCAGGTAGATTGTGATCGGTTTTAATACTCATCATTCTAGCAGCCAACGACAATTTAGACAGACCTTCTCTACAACCACTGTTAAATTGGCTCATTCGCAGCATCTAACATTTCATAAAACTTTTTTGCATCTAAGTTAGGTTCTTCAACTTCATCATCATCATGAGTTACAAAGGCATCACCTACCATATCATGAACCCTATCACAATCTACCATTTGTTCCTCTTGGTGATGATAACTATTACTACTGCTACCTTCATTACGCAAATGCTCAACCGGTTCAATCTGAAAATTGCTATTACTACTGCTACCTTCATTCTACAACTAGCATCTTCTCCATGTGATACCAAATATAATAATATGGCATGAAACCTCTATTTATTAAATGCTTCCAAACATTTTCACGAGGGCCTAATTTGGTATTGCAACATTTCCGACAAGGACAGAACATCTTACCACTTTCCTGCGTGAGTGGTGTCGAATTTGCTTGATGCATAAACGTCTCCAACCCTTCGAGAAATTCTTTCGTCACCCTTCCGTTATTATCTCTGTGTGAATACATCCACTTCCGCAACTCGAAAATATTTCCCGGACCGGACATTTGTTTTGTGTTTGATTAAGCTTATAGCTGATTTTTTTTTGGTGTGTTTCAAATGAATCACATATGGTGGTATTTATAGGAAATTTTGAATCTGAGAATTTACTAGGAAATTGCTAGGAAATGTAAGTACAAAACATTTAAATTCAATATTTTCTATCCATTTCCTCTTAATTTCGTAGTAAAAATACCTTTCCTCCTAATTTCGTAGTAAATTATTACTAGGCTTTTACGAGGATAAGTGTTACTATGAGTTTACGAGGAAAATGAAGTTTTCCTCGTAAAAGCCACGTAAGGTTACTTCGATTTTACGAGGAAACCTTTTTCTCGTAGGTTTACGAGCACTTTACGAGGAAAACAGGTTTCCTCGTAAAACCGAAGTAAAATCGTAGTAAGTTTACGAGGAAATATTTTCCTAGTAAAGTTTCCTAGTAAAAGCTTAGTTTTCTTGTAGTGAAATTGTAACTCGAGTTTATTTTGGACCTACAAACTAACATGGTCAAATATGGTATGTCATTACTCTTGAATACCATCATTAGAATATTTTACTCATGATTTAAAACCAGACCAGTGTAATATACTGATTTACGAATTTAAAATCAGTTTAAATAACTGCACTGAACACAAAAGTTTAAGAATGATGAAGCATATTTACTACTTTCCTGAACAAAACGATTTTTGCAACTGGCTTTATCTTAAGTTTGTAAAATTATTTAATGTTGAAAGAACTGTATTGAGATTGTGCATGTGTATAATGACCAAAACAGAATTTACATGGTTAGTTTCATTCGTTAGTGCTTGTGTTTATGAAGAAGCATTGCATATTTGGTTAAAACTCCACATATAAGCAACTGCATTGAAAGCATCATGATATACCTTAAAACTTGAGGGTATATGAATGATAAATGACATTTGTAGCTCTGATTTGTGGTTGGGAAATGCTCTGTCTGAATTGGTTAATTGCAAAGTTTCTATTTTTTTTCATAATGCTTGTATTTGAGAAGAATGACCGCTATGTGATGATTGATATTGTCCTGCATAGTTAGTTTCATTTGTTGGTTCTTCTATTGACTTCAAATCATTGAATATTAGAGCAAAACTCCCACACGTAGACCTTTTTCAGCTGCCCATTCAGTTAGACCAAATTTTGCTTAGACGAGACGGTACTCCGAAGAATATTTCTATTTGACTGTGTCTGAGCTATATGAAGAAAATAAATCCGCTGATCCTAGCCACTTTCGTTAGTTGGTTCGTCTGCCTATTCTTGCTTCGGGGAATATGAAGCATGCTTACACTCTCGAAGTTATTTTGTAGGTTTCAGAAAGCATAAATCTCTGAAGAAAAGGTTGGCTAGTCTATCGGACTCGTGGTCATATCTACTAGGTCTAAGTAGTTTGTCTCGAAGTGAATTGATGGTTGAGACGTGCTTTGTGTTAGATGGTTTATTGCAATGCTCTGTTTTGAGTAATAGTTAGTATTCATGAGAGATTTTATATAGATGGATAAACAGTGTAATGATGGTACTAGGTGTTTGCCCGCAATTTTGCGGGTAGTTATATTATATCAAATATATATATTATGCTTAAACTGTTATAATTTTTGAATAATAATTAAATTTTTTAAAATTCTAATTTTTAATTTCAAATAGTTGGATAATCAAAAATTTCAGTATATATTTTTAGAAATTAGTGAGAATTAAAATAGTTCAACAATATAAACCTTAGTCATTAGAAATCTTTCACTTACAGAAAAATAATATTAAAAATATGTATACTTATTTTAACACGTGAAAAAACCAGAAATATTATAGATTTCAAAAGAAAAAAAAGTGTTTTTTGTATAGCTCCAATAGAACTAATATAACCATATCATAAAGGCTTTTATCATAAAAAACTTTTGTAAATGTTTTGTGTGAACTGTGAAAATCTTAATAGTTCAAATAATTTCTTACATACAAATCTAATTCTTTTATATAAGAATACATAACCATCAAATTAATTTCTATAAAAAATCTTAAAAGTATTTTATTTAATTATATATAAATAATTGATAAAAATAAAGAAATTAATAAGACATATACATTCTTTCTCTAATTCTACATTAGTTACCATAAATCATTATTTTTAGTATTACTTATGTTATTTGGTAACTTTTATTAATTAATTCTAAAATTACCTTTTATTTTTAGAAGTTAACTAATAAAATTAAAAAACCAATCAAAGTATAATTATTTTTTCAAACTTAACCTATTAACGAGACATAAAAAATAGTTAAAGTGAATTTTCAATTAATATATGTAGATTTATCTCCTTAAAACTAAGAATAAATTTGGTTAAAGTAAACATGAAAACATGTATTACGAAATAGTAGTTTAAGCAATTTTTTTATAATTTTGTCAAATCACAAATCACACTTTATCATTCATTTTTTATTTATTGTTTAACATAAAAATCAAATATTTTAAACAAACAAATTCTTCCTTAAATTATCTCCGATCATCACACTATTTTATCAAACACTAATTCATCGGAGAAATTTTTTTTATTAAAAATAAGAATAGTTTAGATATCTTTTAAAGTATTATTTTCATTTATTTTAATTATTTTAAACATAATATATAAATTACATCTAATTAACTAATTATATTAAAATCAAAATATTTTTAAAAAATTAACCCAATGTCGTTATTTTAGCATGTATACGTAATATTAATGTGAGATCTAATGTTAAATCAAAATAAAATGTTTTCTTTGTATAAATTTTTAATTAATATAATTTTAAATGATTTTACCATATTTTTTATTTTTTTAAATATTAAAATATTTTAATCATTTCTAAAAGTGATAAATCATCTATGATATCATATTTTTATTGGAAAATGATTGGAATTTTTAAAAATTATATATTTGACTGTTTCGCATTCATTTAAAATATTTTAATATATATATATATAGCGAATGAGTGAGTTTAATTAATTTTATTAGGTTTCGATTAGTTAATTTCTAAAATCTATGATTTATCGTATTCACTACTAATATAATATAATAAAATCATTTTATGATTTTTTATGTAGTATCATATGTATTTATATGTATATTATCAACTTATATAATATAATCTATGATATTTAATTTATTTCTTAATAAAATTATATTATTCATCTATATTTAAGATGTTTAATTGTTTGTTTGAAAACATAGATTAGATTAGGTAATTCTATGATTAGTTTTCTTTTAAAAAATTAATTAAATAAATGAAAAATGAAAAATTATCAACCAATTAAATTATAACAATTAATTGGAGAACTCTCATATGAGCGGCACTTCAGCAGATTTACTAAAGTGACTTTTCAATTAATATATATGAAGATTTTTAATCTTTGACTTTAAAAAATGTAGAACTGTTAATTTTTATTAATTTTCCTTTCTCAATTTATCTTAACATTTTAAAAAACACACAAACTTATTATTTCATATTCTTGTAACATAAAAATAAATATATCTCGACAAACAAATAAAAATTAAATCATAAAAATATAAAGAACTATGATCATACAATCATATTTTATTATTTTCTCTCTTGTTTTTACTTACATCTTCTTTCTTTTTTCCTATTAAAAATAAGTATGCTAATTATATTATAATAAAGCTATATAAATTATGTTAACAGAGCACTAACTCTAGGAAAAGCCTATGTTTGAATAATATAATTTTAAATGACTTACCATATAATAATTTTAATTCATCTATTTATCTTAATAGGTGAATTAAATAAAAAATTTTTTTGATTAATGTAATTTTAAATGATTTACCATAAATATTTTATGTTTTAAAATATAAAAATATTTTAATCATTTCTAAAAGTGATAAATCATCTATGATATCATATTGTTATTGAAAAATGATTGAATTTTTCTTAAAATTATATATTTGACTATTTTGTATTCATTTGACATATTTTAAGAATGTAAATATATGCGAATGAGTGAGTTTAATTAATATTATAGTTTAGATTAATTAATTTTTAAAAATCTATAATTTATTGTATTCACTACTAATATAAATATATTAAAAATCGTTTTTGTAATTTTATGTAGTATCATATGTATAATATTTATATTATCAACTTATATAATGCAATCTATCATATTTAATTTATTTTATAAATAATTATGTTATTTATTTATATTTTAAAATGTTTAATTGTTTGTTGGAAACATAGATTGGACTATTATAGGATTAGTTTCCTCTTAAAAACTTTAATAATAAATAGAAATGAAAAATTATCGACCAATCAAATTACAAAAATTAATTATAGAGATCTCCTATGAGCGACCATCATCAGAAAATTTTGATATTTTATATATGACTAGGTGACCGGCCCGCACCCTGTGTGGGCATAAACAAATTAAAATATGGATTAAGTAGTACAAAGTTTTAGCAGTAACGGATTTTATATCATAAGACCACCGTTTTTGGGAGAAAACATCAGGCACCGGAAAATATTGGTACTCGAATTTTACACGGATGAGATGGAACAAAGTAAATTTAGTATCAAGAGGTAGTCGTTCCGGTATGCATAATTGGAACTTCCCAAAATAATTTGTGTGTTTAAGAAGATATTTTTGAACATCCCAAAATATTTTCGAAAAGTTTATGTAGACATATTAAAGAAAATATAATAAAATTGAAAGTATTATCCATAAATTATATCAGGTATGAAGTACTTGATCAAGTATGAAGTACTTTTCTCGATAATAAAAACAACTTCCATTAGAAACCTGCAAAAAAATGTATTTGATTTTGTAAGAAAGTGGACGTGTTACATAATTTGAAAGATTTATTCATTTCTGTTTTATTGAGAGAAAAAAATATTAAAGTGACATACCATGATCGGAATAGTTGGAAACTGATTGGCAATGAAATATTATCGATCTTCATACTCATCACTACCCATCTGGTAAATTCCAAAAAATAAATAATTGTAACAGTTTATATATTTTAAAAATTTATTGGAAAAAAGTAGATAACATTACGTACCATGCCTACGGAATATTCTCGAAAACTTGTTTGTAGACAACATTCAATGTTTTGTCTCCGGCTTCCTTTCTTTACCAGTTATTAGGATTTTTAATCCAGATCTCGACTTAACTCTTGAAAGTGCAATGTAGAACCCATGAGAAAACACTGGCCTAGACAGAAATAAACCAACACTTTCTAGTGTTTGATTTTTACTTTTGTTGATAGTCATCGCAAAAGCCAATGTAACCGCAAACTGTCTTCGACGCATTCTGAAGGGAAACTTTGTGTCAAGTGGTGTTACAAACATTCTAGGAATCCAAACCTTGTCTCCAGCAATATTGTTTTCGGTTATAATTCTACCTTCTATCACATGGAAAAGTAGCTGAGTAACAATTAGCCTAGTACCATTGCATAATCCATCTGCAACATCCATGTTACGGAGACACATAATAGGAGCACCAACCTTCAGCTTCAAATTATGTCTAGGCAGTCTAGCCACTTTAACACTGTTCAAAAACTCTGCAGGATATATAACATTTTCTTCTACGTCAACATCGGATGAGATAATACTGTCGGAGCTAAGGTAAACCTTCTCTTCACCTGAAAGCATATGTAAATCATTTTCTTTAGTGACATGTAAAACGTTACTGGAACATAAGAGTAAACACAAAAACATGTTACCTGGCAATTGCGAAAGCATGTAATCATTTATTTTATCCACTTCATCATTTGTGGGAGTGAGAATGGCTCGATGTCTATACAAATCCTTATCTCTTGAGGTTGGAAAAGCTTGTCCATAAACCTCTTTTTTCATAGTCTCAATAGGATCTTCTCCACTATTTTTTATCAACAAATCAGAAGGGATGTCAATCTCAACTTGACTGTTGTTAGGCAAATTTATTTTTCCATCTCCAACATCCAAAATCCATTGTGAGAAAGATTGAAGCTCTTTTGCTGCATCATCAGTAAGACCAGCGAGCAATCTCATGTTTTTTGTTAGCTTCAAAACTTTGCAGTGCTCCCAAAGATATGACGAATTCAGAGCCGACAAAACAGTCTCTGCTCTACCACCTCCAGGTATAACCGGTAAAATCTGTCTGAAGTCTCCACCGAAAACAACAACTTTACCCCCAAAAGGTTTGTCTTCAGAAGATCTTATAATATCATGCATAGAACGATCCAACCTCTCGAAACAGTGTATGCTCATCATAGGCGCCTCATCCCATACAATTAACTTTGCCGCTTTAACCAATTCTGCACGATCCGATCCTGGCTCCATTTTCTTGCAAGTACTGAACTCGTCTGCATCTATTGGAATACCAAATCTGGAATGTGCGGTTCTACCTCCTTCCAACAATAATGAAGCAATTCCACTGGATGTGTTATTTAGAACAATCATACATCTAGATCGGATCGCCGATGAGAGTGCTCTGTATACAAAGGTTTTTCCTGTGCCTCCATAACCATAAAGAAAGAAGATTCCACCGCTATCATTTAAACTGCTTCCAGAATCTGGTTGTATACCCCTCTTTGCTCATAAGTTATCATCGCCATAAGTCTTTCATTTCCTTTAGCTGATCTTCCACAACATATTTAAGCTCATCATCTATAAGGCGATTGCCGTTGTAAGAGCCAAAATCTTCTGGCTTTGGCATGAGGGGCCATTTTTTGAAGCTACGACCATTGCTAAGCAAATGATTTTCGATCTCAGTAAGAGTAATGTTTTTGATCTGCTCTATGGTCAAGTTCATATCTGCAAGTTTGATAAATTTATTAAATAACATAGACAGTTTTTAAAATAAAAAAAGTTTAATAAGAAAAAACGCTCACCAGGTCGTCTAGTTTCTCGCCGTTTCTTGTAAAGAATATCGTCGGTAAGATACTCCCAAGTAGCTTTCCACACGACATGAGGCTGAGATAAAGTTTTGGATACCAACATTCTCGCAAAAAGCTTTCTGGCATACGTGGCAAAACTATTATCACTGCAATCCTTGATAGCTTCTATAAATTCGTTGTCATCGTCCATTAATCCCAACTCATAGCAAGCATCTTCGTATGTATCGTATAAAACACCATCAATTTTTTTATATCCTCGTATGATGTCGGCCCTCTTACACAATTTAGCAATACTCTTAAGAAATATAGCTCATCAAGTGATGGATGAATATGCGCAATTCTCCCTATCGCAAAGCCTCGTTTTCGTGATACCCATTCTCTTGTACCTGATTTCCAAACAAATTTTGTTGGAAATTCGGCATATGTCAACTCTCTTACCTCTAGGTATTTTTTGTTTGCTATGAACCAGGCCAAAAACATGAATTGATTAACAATTTTTTGTTGAGAATATTCTCAATAGGTTCATCTTCATCAAAAAACACCAGCTCCTGATCCGGAAGATGAAATCCAAGTTTCTCCACAGAAGTAGTACGGAAATGTGTAGGAAAAGCAAGAATCTGCCACGACGACTCGCATGCAGTAATATATCTAATTAAGAAATACGAAAACATATATTAGAAAAGATGATCGTATACCTTAAAATGTGAAAGACAATAAAACTATATTTTTTCATAATGTATTTATTTATTGTATAAAATTAGTTACATAAATTTCATTTATGATATTATATAGTTGATAAAGCGTATACATATATATTTTTACTAATATTAATATATTATTGATGTATTTTCGTTTGATGCACACATAGCGTAGCATACAAATTTGTTTAATATCTATTGCCCGCACAATTAAAATAAAAATAAATATGATATATACAATAAAGAAATTAGTAATTTGTAGATACTAAAACGAATTGCTTTAAATATAATAATACCTACAGTCGTAATATGTTTTGATTTCATCAGTGACGCCATCTTTATCTTCTTTATCAATTGCAGCTGAAGCATAATCAGGTCCCTTATGGATATATTTGAAAGATACTTAACGGCTCGTGTTTGGACGCACCACTCGACATTCATATTGGCGTGATATCGAAGCATAAGGTCTCTATTGTATGGTACAACATATCCATTGTCTAATCTGATACCATTTTTCTCAACAAACCTACCATCAATACGGCCCATGTAAGCTGGAAATCCATTTGCGTCAATCGATGTATTGATGTTGAGAGGTTTCGGAAACATCTTAGAATATTTACCGTTAACCATACATACATTATCCTTCTTTGCTGCACCGCAAGGACCATGCATCATACAATCACCAACGATTTCATACAGGTCCGGATCTACAGTCTTGTCTGGTATTTCAGCAGAAATAATCTTATATATATCATCGGATGTTGGAAACTTGGCTCTTTTTTCCATGAAGACGAGAATATGAGCGTGTGGCATTCCTCTTTCTGAATCTCAATCGTGTACATTACTGACAAAATAAAATAAAAAAGGATTTATAAATTTTAACAAACAAAAATACTATCTAAAGTAGTTCTTACAAACCAAAAAACAATTAATATAAGCATCACTGGAGAACATGTGCAATTAGATTTACCTGCAGCAACAGGGCCAAACAAGGAGCCGTTCTTTTTGTCAACCAGCCAATAAGATTATCGAGTTTCATCTTGAAAACTCTACACAATATTTCTGGTCTGTCTTCGGTGGTCAGGTTATATTTTTTCAGATACCTTGTAACTTCAGGCTATTTTGGATTGCACGTAAAAGTGATGAAAATGTCTGGAAATTGATGGTACTTGCATAGAGCCATGGCATCATAGTAGTGCTGCTTCATATACCTTTTTCCTCTGGTGAAAGTTGCTGGAATGAAATTCGTCTTCCTTGCTCAGCCAACTTAGCTCCACCTCTTGCAGCTGCTTTCTGGATTGAATCGGAACTATCTGACCAGAGCTTTTTTTGATTCAGCCACAAGTAACGCAGTCTACTGGATTCTATCATTGTGTAGGCGTCCACAAGGAATTGATGAAACAATCTGCTTGATCTCGTAATTGTAGGTGCTTCCCACCTCCTCTCTAAAATATGAAATGCAAAGTATTCACGCATAGTTACATTCTTGTGTTTTCTCTCAGTGCTGTCTTGAAAACCAATAGGAATATTTAATCGAAAGTCATCCTCTCCGTATGAAAACAATACTGGATATTGCAGAGGCAAATACGTCGGATGTAATTCACTTATCCTTTGCAACTTTCCACTTGTACTCTCTAGAACAATATCTCGCGTATCCATATTTAAAACAAAATCTCCAGGTATCAAAGCAACAACTTCATTTGCAATCGGCAGATTATGAGTCCGTCCATCAGATTGTCGACTTTCAATCAACCTCATCCTATAACCTGTTGATCCTTCCACGTCAAACATGTCTCTTGCAGACCTAAAAGCCTTAACATGAGGGTTACACTGATCTAACATATTCTCCAGAAGAAGAATGAGTGGTTCTCTTAGTTTCTTAGCACTATCTCTGTCAGACCTGCAAAGTATATTATTTTTAAAATATAAGTTAACTACATGGTCGACCATAATGCAAAAATCATAAAATATAATCATAGTAAGTTGTAAAAGTAAAGAAAATTACCCGGTACAAGTGTCAAGTCTATTTTTGATCTCATTTAAAGTATCAATGATATACAACTGAGAAAATTTTGGAGCTTGTCCAGGCTCGAGGACTATATCACCAATACGATGATAGTTCTCACCACCAATACGATGATAGTTCTCACCAGACATTCAAAAAACAAATGGTCCACGACCATTGTTAATAGAATGATCTATCTTCCCCCCCAAGAGATGTGAAAGAGAACATCATATTGTAAGCTCGTATGAACTCTCGATAATGTTTGCTTAATTCGTCTCCTTTGTATAACAAAGTCATTAACTCCATTGGAGGATTCACGAGACGAGGAAGCACAACTTTACCATGTTTACAACACATTGTGAAGACATGATTCTTTGGACGACGGTGTTTTCCAATTCTTTCACCATACCACATATACGCTTGACAAAACTTACAATTCCAAACTGGATCTCCGTCGTCGTAATAACCTGTGTAATAAAATTTCTATGGCAATTTTAGAGTCTGTTTTGGTTACTTTCTATGGCAATAGAATATTTGATGAGATAGAAAACCCAGAGGAGCCAAAGTCAAAGTTTAAGTAAAACCAACAATAACGGAAAAAAAAAATCAAAGTTGAGATTGTGTAGGAAGTTTTTTGTGTTTAGACTTTCTAATTTAAAAGGAGCCAGTTACAAAATAAAACATTTTTCTGTTCCAAACTACAAAATAAATATTTTTGAATTTGAGTAGTTTTTCTATTTTTTTTATCTTTCTAAATATTTGATTGCTAACAAGGACAATAAATAATGAATCAGTTTTTGAAGATGAATGTTCTTTTCTTTTTAACTATGAAAATTTCTCTAAGCTCCACCGTTTAGAGAGAAAAAAAACTGCAAAGCCATTACCACTAACACAAGAACTGAGTATAGCATGAAGCTCTCCTTTGCGGATGAATGTTCAGATATATAAATAAAATAATTATTATCATATATCATCCATACGTTTTCCACGTTCGTTCGTTTTTAAGTGCACACAAACAAGGGAAAATTGCCAAAAAGGGATGAAATAGGTATACTATTGTCTCCTTAGAACAAAATTTAGGATATTTGTCCCTATAGTACAAACAATAATGAATACCCCCTTTTGTCCTTATTCTATTGAAATTTTCCTAATTAAAATGTTAATTATTTTGTAAATGTTTTTTAAATAAAATTTTTACATTATCAAAGGGGAGATTTATTATTTATTAGGGATTGTGTAGACAACTCTCTTGGCTAAGGTGAATAACATTACAGAGTTCCTCTACAACAATCCCTTGGTTTGGGAGCTTTTCAAAGATCCTAGTCATGGAAAGGACATGAAGATCTACTCCTCTGAGTTTGAGTTTGTTACACCTTATCTCACTGTAGAGAACATTCTCAAGGCGAAGAACAACTTGGCAGCCATGTTTGCTTCATCCTACTGGAACATAGAAGAGGGCACAGCAATATCCAAATTTGTGAAGGATTTGTCCTTTTGGGAATGTGTTGAAAAACTTGTGAAATCCACATCTCCTCTGATTCGCAGTCTGCACTTGTTTTCTACTGCCAACAATCAGCATGTTGGATATATCTATGACACTATGGATGGCGTAAAGGAGAGTATAGCAAAGGAACTCAATAACGAGGAAAGATGTTACAAGCCGGTATGGAATGTGATTGATGATGTCTGGAACAAGCATCTTCACAGTCCTCTTCATGTTACCGGTTACTTTCTGAACCCGGCTGCGTTCTACTCAACTGACTTCAATTCTGATCCAGAAGTTACCACCGGTTTTGTCTCCTCTTTGGTTCATATGGTAAAAGAATGTCACGTCCAAGCTAAAATTTCCAGACAGCTTAAAATGTACACACTCGGTCAAGATTGCTTTGATGAGGCCAGTCAAGCTGATCAAATCACAGACATTGCTCCAGGTGTCTGTGAACTTCTCGGCTTTCAACATTCTTGTATTTTTTTACAGATATGTTGTTGAATAGGTGAAGCTAATGGTTTTTTCATATTTGCGAGTCTCTCTTTGCAGCTGAGTGGTGGGCTCAAAAGGCGAGCCAGCATCCAGAACTGCAGAGTTTCGCCATTAAGATTCTGAGCCAGACATGTGAAGGTGCTTCAATGTACAAGCTGAAAAGATGCATAGCAGAGAAGCTGCTTCTCACGAGAGGAATGAGCAGTTGTGAGAAACAGCATCTGGAAGAGTTGGCGTTTGTTCATTACAATCTTCATCTACAAAGATGCAAAGCTACTAACTAAGTGAACAGAAGTGAAGTGTGTTTCTGCTGCAAGACTTTTGTATAGACTGACCCGTTAAGCTTAGTTTGTATGTAAGTATCAAACTTTCGATTCTGTAAGTTAATATTGCGTAGTCGGATTTAGGATTTTAAGTCTTGACTTAGTTGTTTTGGGAAACTAATTTGAGATTATCAAGAACACCTAAAGCAAGTGTAAACACTGAAAGAAAACGAAAGAAAAAACAATGCCACACACGAGAATCTACACTTTATTACATATGAATGATTCTGTAACATCCGTGTATTGGGTCGTGACAGCTTTGTCTCTGCTTGGATCTTTAAGTGTGAGACTCTGTAATGTTTCCACAGACAGTGCAGTGTGTGGAGATGAGTTTATGCACGACGCTTCCTTCTTCAATCTTCATCTTCCTTGTGACTTTGTTCCACAAATGTATCATGTAACTCTTTTGTTCATGTCTTGTACCGTCCTCTCTACCCATGTGGCTTCTCTTGTGGTTGCCGGTTTCTTGAAAAGACTTGGGATCTTAAGCCAGTTCACTGGATAGAAAGCATCTGGTGGAAAGATTGTTATATTGTACTCAGGTTTTTGTCCTAACCTATTGATAACTCGAGAGACTAGGTAAGGACTGTTGTATCCCCATCTGTTTCCGTCAAAAGTTGTGGAGTACTCGTGCAAGAACTCCCTCATAAGCGGATGATAGAGGTCAAAGACCATCACTGCGTTGTTTAGTCTTGTCCATCTCTTGGTTCTAGGATCCAAACTCTGTGCCCCTATTGCGTTTCTCAGTCCAGTCATTGAGTTAAGGAAGACGATGTCTGTGTCTAGATAGATTCCTCCGTACTTGTAGAGCACAGCTAGTCTTGTTAGATCAGAGAGATTCATGAACAAAGGGATAGAACCAGGATCCATCTTACCACTCTTTAGCTTCTTAAGCCAAGCTTCAGCTGGAGTGTTCTTGACTAGGAACGGGATGTCTAATGTCACAGCAACGAGGTTGAAACCTTGATCAAGCAAAGGCTTTAGGATGGTGTATCCTCTTGGTGAGTCTAAGGAGTTGGACAAAATCACCAAGCAAGCACCAGGGTTTGTGGTGAAGAGGGTATCAACAGCTAACATCTCTCTTGGTCATGTTTACATCAATTTCGAAGTCTTCACACACCATAAACTTTACGTTTTCGAAGCTTAAACTTGTGTCCAAAGTAAGTAACCTCCCTCCTTTTGCTTTATCGACAAGAAACTCTCATCCACTGTGTATTGACGATTTCCACAAACCACATGAAGCGCGTAGATGTGAATCTTCATATTTTTTTGTGGCAAAGAGAATTGAAAGAAGAAGAAAAGATGAAAAACACACACGATGAATCCCTAAATCGTGTGAGAAGAGGAGGTTTTCAATTTTTTTTTTGGAAGAAAACTTAAAAAAGGAAATTAAAATATTAAAAAGATTTACAGAATATTACTTAACCGTTTTTGGCTAGATTTTCGGATCTTGTTTATTTTTTTTCCGGAACTTACATTCTACCACTATAGAAGGTAGACGAAGAGCTAGGATATGGTATACGACGATTGTAGATAGAAAACAATGTCAAGAATCCACTTCCTACCGAACTAGATAAATGTTTATCTCTACGACTTACAGTCAACCAAAACCGTAGATTACAGAGACTTCGGTAGATTATATATTCTGAGCTCGTAGTTATATATGTTTTTGATATATTGCGCATCCTAAACCGTTTAGAACGGTGTCTTTCTGTTAGATTACATATTCTACATCTCTGTAGATGGTAGATCGTAGATACTAACACATTTACTCCATTTTTAAATTTACAATTTAAAGATATTATATAAACAAAAATATTTTTCTTATATGAACATGCTTATCTACATCAAGTTTACTATTTTTCCATAATTTCTTACCATGTAAAAAAAAAAATATGAATTTTCAAAGACAAAAAGGGTAGTGAATGTCCAAACATGCCAAAAATTGATTTTGTTCTAAGGGGACAATAGTATAGTTATTTTGTCCCTTTTTGGCAATTTTCCCCACAAACAATTCTACTTTTACTTTACCGCTGAAAGTAGTTATCCTACGAAACCACTCTGAACAACCCCTATGTAGTTGTATTAGCTACCTACATATATGCTATGTATCAAGGGAATCACAGATCAAATTTCTCACCATAACTTACCGTAGAAAAAAATATAAAATGACATTCTAAGTAGAGATCAAATAATAACCTATATAATAGTTTTTTTTTTTGATAAAAGATAAGTACAATGTTTTATTCGTAAATAGAAAAAATAAAATTCAGCCGTGAGATTTAGAACTTTGGAAACTGGACTCGAGAGTCGCATCGACCATGTGGCATAACAGGACAGTTGATGAAATTAGAGCCTGAAGTGTCAACGCAAAGATAAATCTGATAAAGTTGGCTATTATGCGACGAATCCTTGTTACACTCTATTCCCGGAGCAAATCCAATTGCTTCTTTGATCGCTCTCTCAATATCTTTAATTTCATAAAATTTATCATCTGGTTTAATCCCTGCATCATGAAAAAAAATACATATATAATAAGAAAATAACAATACAGATTTATTTGAAGGGAAAAAGAAATGAATGTTGTACCAGCATTGGTGAGGGCATGAAGGAGATTAGCTTTCTGTTTGAGTTTGAGACCGGCTTCGAAGTAATCGTGTTGGTCGAGCTCAGACTCGGCACACATGCCGTGCTTCTCCCATTCATGTGTCCAAAAGTGCACACCATCGTTGCTTGGACACGACAATGTTGGCCATTCTCTTGTAAGTTGCTCATCAAATCAGATACCTTCATTTTTCATTTTCAGTTAAATTATTTCACAACATTTAGTCATCTATGAGTTTCTTTTGCAAAACCCATACAAACCTATAACGCTCCCAAAATATTAATGTCCTAATTTTATATGAATTACTTTTTTTTAAAAACACGTAACGTGTCTAAAAGTTAAAAACAAACCCGTGATTCATCAAATGTGCTATCAGGATTACAGTTCTGAGGCCATCCACCAGTTTTGTAGTTAGGCCAAAGACCATGTATTCCAAAATCCGCAGCTGGTTTCCCGGTTTTTGGATAACTACAACTATGTCTTGAATCACAATACGCTCCAAGCCACTGCATCGCAACACAAAAACATAAATTTAAGAACTATATTGATTCATTCTTGTAGAGAGACATATGCGTTATTAGATTTATATCAACTTTACATGTACAACAAAGTAGAAGAAATCGAAATCTTGAGCGACACTTTGCATATACAAGACCAATTACAGTACTCTGAACTCATAAAATTCTACTCTACATTTTGTCCAAGTCATGTTATAGGCTGTTGAGTGTAGGATACAAGCGCAAAGAGAAACAAAAATTGAAAATATTCACCCACCTGTGTCTGGTAGTTCCAAATACACACGGTTCCAGAATACAAACTTGCTAGAATCCTGTAACACCGTGTCATGAGAAAAACTGTGACTCCATAACCAAAATATTGCAAGATAGCACGACGATTAATACCATGGTTCAGTGTGGGTGTAAAGACATCGATATTCACCTATATATATATATATATATATATATATATATATAAAGTGAAACTAATTATTACATGTATTAACTAATTATAAGGAAACTAATTATTATATGTATTAACTAATATTTTTGCGCAAGTAATTTATTTGTTATAAGGAAACTAATTATTACATGTATTAACTAATCATAAGGAAACTAATTATTACATTTATTAACTAATATTCTTACGCAAGTAATTTATTTGTTATAAAAAACTAATTATTACATGTATTAACTAGTATGCTTGCGCATGTTATGAAACAGGCGTTTC